>PVKH010034704.1:0-11827 GCA_004027955.1 Chaetophractus vellerosus | reverse complement strand
TAGCTTAATGGTCTCCTGTTTCCAATTTGTGTTAAAAAGCTCTGTGTGAAATGTGAACTCTAGTTTATACAGTTACCAAGAGTGAATGCATGTCCCTTGGGATAATAGCCCTTGAGCTAACTTTGAGGCAGTCTTATGTCAAATATTTGAATCTTTCTCCTTTAGTACCGAGTGCTCACTTTTCACATGTAAATTAGAGATGTTACTACTGGAACTTGGCCACCAGTGTGTGTGTGTGACTCCATTTAATGTTGATTGACTTCAGAATGGAGTTTGGCTGCTCTGTAAGAATTTTGTTTTTAAGAGGCAAATTTGAGTCAAACCAAACTCAAGACTGGAGACTGGATTTGTTCATCATTCATCCGTTCAGTCAGTAAGCATTTATTAAGTGCCTACTTTGTATCAGTACTCAGAAAGGACTAGGGTACAGTTGCTGCCCTGGACTGTGTGGTGGGTGAAATGAACGAGTACTAACCACAGAAGGGCCCCTTTTCAATTCAAAGGCTTGGAGATGGGGAAACAGGGACAGGAAGGGACCCCACAGAGGGATGAGTTGGATGGTTAATCATGGCTGAACAAATGAATCCTGAACTGAATATTGAAAGAGTGTGTAGTAAGTGCTCCCTGTCCCCCTCTTGGACAAGAGGGGTGGAAAGGGTGTAGATTAAGCTGCAGAGGCACGAAACACATCACATCGTGTGAATTGCAAGTAGTTCAATATGACTAGAGCTTGTGGACATGAAGAGAGAGTAGTGGAGGAAGATGAGGCTAAAAGATAGATGGGGGACTGATTATGAAGGCTCTTCCATACCAATTTAAGGAGGCTGGCCTTTATCCTGTAGGCAGTGGGCAGCCATTTAAGGCATTTAAATAAAGGCATTTCATCATCCATTTTATGCTTTAGGAATATCGGTTTTGCAGCAATGCAGAGGTTCAACTCAAGAGAGTGAAACCTCAGGCCAGACGACCGGTTAGTATGCTCTCCAGCAGTCCATGTGAGAAGTGACAGGGCAGTGGCAATAGGGATGGAGACTAGGAGAAGGTGATTGAAGGCCAGTTAAAAGAGTTCTCAGAACTTGGGGACTGATTGGAAATGGGTATTGAGAGAGAAGAAAGAGTTGAGGGGAGCTCCCAGGTTTCTGGTTTGGGTGACTGTATGAGTGGTGTCCTCAGTGTATGAATGCTCAATTAAGTCATGAGATTGGGGGCTGAGATTAATGTGACAGAGCAAGGAGAACCAATGATAGAAGCCCTAGGGAGTGGGCATTTAAGGTGGAGGCAGATAAAAAGAAGCCTGTAAAGAAGTGTTAGGGTGAATAAACTGCAGGGAGGAGGAAAACCTGAGGATAGGGTATCCCAGGACCCAAAGCAGGAGTTTGGAGAAGTAGAAAGTGGTTAAGAGTGTTAAACACTTCAGTGAGGTCAGACAAGGGTCCTGGCCTTTGTCAACTGCTATATTCATGTATTCCTATTGAGAGTAGCTGTGAACAGTTTCCTAGTGTAAGAAGTGGGACAGTCCATTTAAATAGCTTTTACAGTAAGCTTGGTTGTAAAGGGTTGTACAAGGTTGCAAGAGGGTCAAGGAACTTTTTAAAAATTTTTAAAATGAAAACGCTTAAGCATGTTTAATACCAGAGGAGAGAATCCAGTGGAGAGGAAGAGGATGAGGAAGGAAATAACGTCTCAAAGAAGATCTGAGGGGTTGTTACCTAGAACACATGGAAAGATTAGTTTTGTACTGAAAAAGAACAACTTTTCTTGAAAGACAAGAGCAAAGGAGGAAAGGCTAGGCGTGGAAATGCATCAATGCAAGAAGGAAAAGGAGCGGGGGACTTGAAATTTGGAAGCTTGAGGGTTGAGGTGCTCATGCAAATGATCTGCTCAGATCTGCATCTGGAAAATAGTTGACCGATGGCCCAGATCCTGTCCCTTTGGAGCCATCTCTGCCTCTCAGGCCTCTCCCAGCCAATGACTGGACACAACAGGGCACCTAATACAGGCTTTTTCCTGTGGGGTGTGGGATTTCTCCAGTGGGTGACGTTGGTTCAAGAACTCTCATTGGCCTGATGGAACCTTTCTTGGAACTGTGTGTCAGTCTGAGGTTTCATTCCTTCTTTCTTTCCCCTCTTCTTCCCTCTCTCATCCATAGATATGGCCTGAAGGCTCCTCCACCTTCTCTTGTACCCTTCCTCAGTTAATCTTTAGTACAGTTAATCCTGTCTTGCTGTCTTCTTCTGGGTCCATCTGATCGAACACAAAGAACCACACATAAAATTTGTTTGCTCTTAACATAATAGTAGCTGCTCTAAAGTTAACCCTTTGAATGGTTTAAGAAGTTTCTTCATTATTTGCATGAGGTCCAAAATGAGTATTAATGAATGCTAAGTGGCATTCCTTCTGGAGTCCTTCAGGAACTCAGATTCCTTCCATTTTGTAGTTTCTCCATCTTCAAAGTATGACTTTCAGAGTCACTGTGCTTGTTTGCATCACACCAGAAGAGAAGGAGAGAAAATGGGGGAATCACACATAGAACGTTTCAATGGACCGGGCCTGACAGTGAGCATAATCACCTTTGCTCATATTTCATTGTTAGAACTCAGTCGCATGGCACCAACTAATTTCAAGGGAGGCTGGGAAATGTGGCCCAGCTGTGTGGCAGCAAGAGGAGGATATAGGTGTGGTGGCAAAGCCCTGCAGGAAATGGGAGGACCAGCTGCTGAGGAGGGTCCTGATGCTGTAAATCCTGGATGTACCAGCAGCTTCAACATTCAGTCATCTATGAAGGAGCGGAGAAAGCAAGCAGTTGCATTAATTCAGGGTTTCAAAGTTCTACTACGGTTACAAAACGGAATGGTTTTAAAAGGAAGAACAGGGAAAGTTTCCCTTGGTGAATGTCTTTTCAGAGTTTCAGTACATTTTAGGTTGATATGAGAGGGGCTTGGTCACAACATGTGTCACTCTGTTGGTTGCTGGTTTTAGTTCCTGCACCTGGGTGACCGGCCAGTATTTGCCTTTTCTTTCTTCCTTGCCTCACTGCTTCACATCAGACCTTTAGCCAAAGCTTATGTCTTGCAGAGAAAGGAAGATTATTTTTCGAATGCTGTGAAAGTGCCAGATTCTTCACAGGAACCATTTAAGTCCTATTCAGCTGTATTTTGCACCTTTCTCCAACTTGGATGAATGAGCCCTGCTTTTAAGTAGTAACCTTACTCGCTTGCTGTTCTGGTAGTTTGCAGTAATTTGATTCCTATGCTTTTTGCTCATTGTCTTTCCTCAGCTTAAACTTGGCTTTCCTCTTCATCCCTCCTTTCTCCCCCTTAGTCTTTTGTCAATCAAATCCTGGCCATCACCTCATATCCAACTCATATGCCACCTTCGTCACTGTTTCTCCCCAGTTACCCCAGTGGAATACTCCCTCACTCCTTGGCACCCCTTAGGTATCAGTTTCCCATTTCAGATGTACCTGGCTGCCTGCTAAAGTAGATATTTATGTGTGAATCTTTCACCCACTGGATTTAAAACTCTTCAATAATAGGGGCTATGACTTCCTTGTACCACCTACTCATAGCACAGTGTCTTGCACCTAGTAAAGTTTTAATAAATAATTGTTGGATTAAAATGAATAAATCTTGCTGATTGTTAAGGATAGATTCTATTCTATCAAATAGAATGAAGTTCAGTTTGGAAAATCAGTCTCCGTCTAGCACTAAATGTTGGGATGAAATCTGTCTCCATTGACTTTTAATTTTTCTATAGAAAGTAGTCTATCAATTCACATGACAAATCTGTGTTATTTTAAACAAAGACAACACTGTGACTTCTCTTAAGTCATTTCCAAGCTATTTATGCTCAGTTCTCTCAAATATTCCGTATGGTATAGTTCCTTCATCATTCTGGTCTTCCTTTCCCTTGTACTCTCCAGTTTATCAAAGGCTGCCTTAAAATGGGGTGGGCAGAATTTAAGACCATTCTCCCTGAGCAGTTTTACTGGAGCCAAGTACAGTGAGACTTTGACTTCTCTGCCCTTGAGAACAATCTCTTTATTAATGTAGCCCAAGAGGGTACTTTAGCTGTCCCGTGACATTGCCTATATTGAATTAGCAGGCAGCCAGGATCTTTTCCATATGAACTGACTGGGCAGGGCTTCTCATTTAAGCCTGGTAAGTTTGACCGTATCCATTTTGGCTCAATTTTAACCTTGCAGGATCTTTTGGAATCCTGCTTCTCATATCATATCAATGCCTTCTGGGTCTTTGTTACAGTCATTAATGAAAATGGGCCAAATACAGACCTCTGTCCAGGATGATATTTACTTATATTTGCTTTAGATAGAGTCTTACTATTGATCATCTGTGCCTGGGAAAGTTGAATGATAATAGCATTGAAAGGCTTACTTCCTGCTCATTCCAAATTTGACTTTTGAGGAAATTTAGATTTTATTAGCATTGTCTCATGTGTCAAAGGGGTATAGGAGGCGTAGAACTGTCAAGGGAAGCAACATGGTTTACACTGGAGCCTTGATAAAACCTCCCCTCGGGGGCCCATAGCTATGGTATGTGGATTACAGGTGGGTGACCATATGTCTTGATTTGCCCCAGACTGCCCCAGTTTATTCCTTTATTCAGAATTAATTATTAATAACTTACACTTTCACTCTCAAAAGTGTCTTGTAAGATAATACATTATATGGTCACCCTAAATATAGGTGAGACTGTGTCTTAGCTTAATCTTTTTAACACGTGGTGTTTTAACCATCTCTCTGGTGTGGGTCCAAGACCTTCCCATTTCCAAAGAATTTTGATTATAGCAGATGATGTTATAAAGTCTTCATCAAATTTAGCTGGAGGGAAAAAGCTCTCTGGTGCCACGTTGTATGAATCTATGCATTGTTAAATAAGGATATCTGGGCAGTCTGAAGACTGCTACCAAGCATTATTTGGACTTTAAAATACCACAGCTAAAAAAAAAAAAAAGGCAATGTTTACATTTGTGCAGGTTGGCTAATTCTGTGTTTTTTTCCTTAGAACAATAAACATCTTTATTACATGATTGGTTAATTCAGTTCTATTACAATGTCATTCTGCTGAGACAGTGTTTGAATATCTAAACCAAGAACAAAGTATTTGGACATAGTAAACTCTAAATAAAATACTTCCTTCACTTCTTGCCTCTTCCCCCTTCCTCCCTTCTTTCTGTTCTTCTGAAATCTATGTATTGTACTTTCCCACTCTGGAAAAACAACTCAGAGGGCACATCCTCTATCACCACCTGCATCATCTTTGTATATGAATACATATTTATACATATGTTCCCGCATCACTTTACATAACTTCTATAAATTATAGAACAAAATTAACTTCCTATTAAAATCCTAACAATTGTTATAAAGACTCGTGTTTGAAGATGCTTTTCTTACATCCTGTGAGATGTATTGTGCTGAGGGGAAAGTTGCATCTGCATTAGTTACTCATGACTTTGTCCAGGTGTTACCTTCTAAGTTAGGAAGAGAGAGGGCAACCTAATACAAAATGTCCTGGTATGATGCATTTGGTTTTTAAGGGAGAAAATTTCTGAAACTAAAAGAGTTTTCTTTTTTTAAATGACTAGCAAAAGTGTTGATTAAGAAGAGTCAGGCAGGTGGTATGTATGTGCTAAACTATCTAATGGTATTCAGAGTACTAGATGGCTATTTTTAAATGTTTCTATATTATTCTCAGCCAAGCTGCTAGATGAAAAGTACAAAGGGCTAAAAATATTTACAGTTTCAGTAATGTCTGTTTTAAAAGAAACTGTCCCGTGCAAAGTGGTTTTTTTTTTTCCATTTGTAGGAAAAGAATATTATGGCTTAGAGAGAAGTGGTTGAAAGCAGTTTGCTCAACTCTGCAGTTTTAGGAAAAATAACCATGGAAAGGGCAGCGAGTTGGGTTATAAATCATCAAGATTTTAAAAACCAAATTGAAGAATGAAAAAGAGGTGATTACAATTACTTCTACTATTACTGTAATATTGTTCATAGTTTTTTGTTCCAATTGAAAGCAGTAGTGCTTATTTTCAGAACTTCTTTGTGTGTATGTCGTTAGGAGACAGTTTGTTGGTGTCATATTACTTGGGCTGGTAGCTCAGCTCCATCGCTTAGATTTGTGATCCTGGGCAAGATGCTTGCACTCCTGTGCCTCCGTGTCCCCATCTGTAAAGTAGGGATTACCTAATGTTGTTTCCTAATGTTGTGAGGCATAAGTGAGATGATACGTGTAGCATGCTTAAAGTAGAACCTGGCTCATGTAAGTACTCAACAAACATTAGCCTTTTAAAATTACTTTTGAAAAGCTTGTTTTCTTGAACAGTGATACAACTGTGTGAGTATAGCATGAGAACCCAAGCTCCATTGGGTAGAGATTTTAGACTGTCCCTGTGTCACCAGCGCTGAGAGCAGTGAGTGCCTAGATAGCCAGGGCTCAGTCAGTATTTGTCAAATAAGTGAAGAAAGAAAGAATGAATGAAGAGGGAGGCTTCCTGTGATATAGTAGATGTGTTCTTGAAACATTTCTTACATACTAAATGAATTCTTACAAACAACTTTAAAAAGTACATAGAAAGCTGACTCCTTTCATAAGGTGAAGTGGTTTTTAAAACAAACAACTTCCTTAATTTATGAATTTTGTTTTGGAAAAACTAATATAGGTAGTTTAGATGGATAAAGGAAAGAGTAGATATTGAATGATTTGCCCCAAACTTAAACAAGATTCAGTTTAATTTCAAGCCTTTTTGCTTTCATTTAGATCTGGCCGCCAAACATACTTATCCTTTAAGACATGTGAATCATCTTGGTCAAAAGTTCAGGCCTGATCAGTATTTACCAAAATTGGAGGCCAACTACCTTTCCACTGAGAATGTGCATCACTTCTTTTTGGCCTTTTGAAAAAACGTCAGCTGAACATTTTCTGGAAATGGCCAAAAATCTGTGGGTGGGGAGAAAGGAAGGAAGAACATGTATCTCACTTAAAAACCTATCACCTATGAAATACATTACAGTCCTTGCCCTGTGGAGTTTTCATTTAAATGATCCTTTCTGCTGAAATATGTAAATTTTTAATAGAATTTATTGGCTCCTGAATAAAACATTTGATGCTACTTTTTATTGCTCAACCTTAGGTTTTGTTTCTTTCACACTTATTAAAATGCTCCAATGAGCATCTTCTTCTTTATCTAATTATAATTAGGTAGTAGGCACAAAATGTGGCTTGCACAGAGGTTCACTTCCTTCTACCAGGGAAAGGGAACCCTGCATTGCTATGGACTTTGCAGCTCTGGGGAAAACCAGAGAAAGCCATGTCACCTGCCAAGACTTTTATTGGGCCACATCATAACACAGTGCCTGGCTGGAACCAAAAACAAGAAGGTGTTTCTCCTTCCACTTGGTGTGTGGCAAACCCTCAGTCTGCTCCCACAGCAGAGACAATCGCTTATCTTCCAAAACGCGGCCCCTTGAGTCATTTCCATTATGATTCTGACCTGCCTTCTGAAAAGTGTTAAAGGGAAATGACCTTACCTAGTCACTCTTTCCCATGGCCTTGGGGCAGAGTTTACTTCTGAATCAGAGATCATCAATCCTGAAAGGTCTTCATTGTTTCTCTGAGATTACTAATATTCTTTAATTTGGATTCCCTAATAGCAAAAGAGTGAGTATAGTCTTCCCAATTTTTTTTTTTTTTTTAGGTATTGGAACTGGGGGTTGAACCCGGGACCTTGTATGTAGGAAGCTAGCACTCAGCCACTGAGGTACATCAGCTCCCCCAAGTTGGTTTTTGTTTGTTTGTTTGTCATTTGTTGCTTTTAGGAGGTAGGTGGATTGAACCTGGGACCTCGTACATGGGAAGCAGGTCCTCAACCGCTTGAGCTACACCGGCTCCCATAACTCCCGTTTGATTCTGCACGTAACGGGGAACAGAAAAACAAATAAGAGCTAGTTCTATGGTCTGGATGGTAAAGACAGGATGATAATGAAGCAGCCAACTTGTTCCACTTTTATCGGCCCTACCATGACTTTCTGATGCACCAAGAATAAAATTCAGCCTCCTTGTAGCCTATAGGACAACATATGAACTGTCCTCAACCTGGCCTTCCTGTCTCCTTCCTGTCATTTACCCATCCCAGAAGCTCTTCCTTCTACCTAAAATGCTCACCCACCCCTCACTTTTTATTTCCTTCACTCTTAGTTTAAATATCACTTCCTCTGAAAAGCCTTCCTGATGCCCACTTATAGTGAGCACCTCCGAGTTGTCCATACCTTCCTTGCACCTTTCTTTCATAGCTCTCACTAGAATTTCAGTGACATATTTCCTGGTAGATTTTTCAAATTTTATGTTTTTTCTCTCCCATTAGACTATCAGCTCCATCAGGTATCATGGCTGTTTTGCCTGCTGTGTATATATAGCTTCTAGCAAACAGGACACCTTCAAGAAACAGTTACTGGGTGGATTCATTTATGTATACTTTTTATTAAATGCAAAGTGTAAATATCCACTTAAGGATGTACACATTTATCAAGAGTGTTAAAAACTGAAAGAGGTATAGTGGATTAACTAATTGTTGGAGTCCACACAATTTATTGGGAGCTGATGGTACATTATGTGCTGTTCTAGGTACTGAATACACCTAGCGGAAATCCCACTTAAGAATTGTATTCCTAATTGTCAAAGGACAGTTTGACCAGGGAAGCAGATGTGGCCCAAGCGATTGAGCTCCCGCCTACCACCTGGGCGGTCCCGGGTTTGGTTCTTGGTGCCTCCTGGAGAAGACGAGCAAGACAGCAAGCCGGTGCGATGGGTTGGTGCAGCGAGTTGATGCAACAGATGATGCAACAAGGAGACACAAAGAGGAAACACAATGAGAGACACAACAAAGCAGGGAGCGGAGGTGGCTCAAGTGATTGAGTGCCTCTCTCCCACATGGGAGGTCCCAGGTTCGGTTCCCAGTGCCTCCTGAAGAGAAAGAGCAGACACAGAGCACACAATGAATGGACACAGAGAGCAGACAGTGAGTGCAAACAACAAGGGGCAGGGGGTGGGGGATAAATAAATTAAAAATCTTTAAAAAAAAGCAAAAAAGGACAGTTTGTCCAAATTTGAATTACATAGGTTATTTAGTTCACCAAATATTTATTGAGCATAAATCATGTGCTACCTACTGCTGTAGTACACAGAGATGAATAAAATTAGTTCCTGCCTTTCAAGGAGCGTATTCACTCATTCGAGTAACAAGTATTTGTCTAGTCAGTGGGGTAAGACAGATGCACACTTGAATATAATGTGAGAGAGCAAAATTAGTATATAAGGGTTCAAATGAAGGAATGCTGTCTTACTAGGGACATTAGAAAGCATCCTGGAGAACACAGGGATTGAAATGCTCCCTGAAGCATGGGTAGAACATTGCCAGTTGACTCTGTGAGACCAGAAATTCTGTGTGAGAGAACCTCGTGAGCAAAGCATGGATATGGGAAAACATTCCAGGAAAAAGCAATTAACCCTTTTTGACTGAAGTATAGGTTATGTGATGGCAAATAGGAAGAAATAAGACTGAAAAGGTAGATAGAGGCTATATTTTAGAGGAGTGAAGACTCAACCAATTGTATGAAAGGATGCCTTTAATTACTTGCAATAATACAGCAGTGGTATTAATACTGTTGTTTTATAGCCCCTAATAAATTAATGCTTGCCTGAATGTAGTGCATGCCTGATGCACTGTAACCCCCAAATGAGAATATACAGAGGCTAATATTTTTAAAACTGTATTCATGTTCTTGGTATAGTAGTAGTATACAGGCCAATTATTAATGCATGGTTTTTATTGTATTCTTTATTATAAAAGCAAAAACAGTAAAAACATTTTTTCATAGTAACCTGGCATTTGAAGACTTTTTCAAATTTGTAGTATTGAAAACTTGACCCTTACCAGGAATCCTAAATCAACAGCTGTGCTTTTTTATGCATATTTAAAAGAAACTTTCATAGAACTTCCAGGTTAGTTTTCTTTGAAATACTTCCACATACTATATTTAACAACTTTAATGTAAAATTTCATTTTCTGATCATGGTGGTATTAGAGCAGAGGTATCCTGCTTTATGGCTATCTGTGTTTCTGGAAAATTTGTTATAAAATATGATTTTATAAGTTAGAGTATGCTGTAATATATGTGGTGATCTTTTATTTAAAATAATCCTACAACTCCATTTATAACATTATACGATTCATCTTTTGTAAATCCGACTTTTAATAACTATCACTTTTTTCTTGAATTAGGGGTAATCCTTTAAACAGTAAACCAAGTAAATGATTTTTTTTTTCAGTGTGTATTTTTTAGGTGATTGTGTTGTTTTGTTTTAGGAGAACTTGTGTTGGTGTCCGCCCTGCACTGACATCAACAGGGAGGATTTGGGGGGATGCAGAGGGGCATGGGTGCCAAACATAATTGGCTTTTTTTGTTCTATGGAAACTTATTGAAACCCGTCTTAAAGCATTCTTAACAGATATTGGAAGATGAACCTGAGATTTTAGGTTAGTTGGAAGGAATTGTTTTCAATGGATGACAGTAACAATGAGTGGAAAAATTGTACTTAAAATACCTATTTTATTATAAGCTTTAGAGGTTGATCAGCTCTACTGTACACATTATGCCTATAAAGGATGGAGATTTACTCTGTTTTATACCTATTTTGTATTGATTATTTAAAGGGCAAGATAGTATGGCAGAGGCATGGAAAAGCAGTATAAAATCGTGACCCTGGGTTTGCATACTTGGCGTTTAAGGTTAATTTTGACTTAGTGGTTCCTGGTGTCACCATTCTGGGTTGACTCTGTTTATTCCGTTCCAGCAAAAATCATTCATACTCAACTTACCAATTTATCACTCCAATTTAGCTTCTGCCACTTCCTTCCCGTTTCTTTTTTCTTGATAGCTTCTTCAGCTGTCATCCATCCTGCTTGTGCCTCATTATTTTGTCACTGCCAGCCTGTTTTAGAGTGAAGATCTTGGCCTGGCGACCATAGAACCAGAATCCTGGAGAACAAGTCTTCACAGATTTTTGCCCAATGCTTTCTATTCCCACCTCTAGTTTCGTTTTTATGTTTAATCCAAATACTAAAAGTGTTTAAAATTCAGACTTCACTTATTTTTCAAATTCCCATTATTTTTAATCCCCTCATAGGTGTAGAATTTATCTTTGTGGGAATGGAACTAACTAAACTAGTGAATGATGTAAATGAACATATGAAGGATATACTTACCTACTTAAGATAATAAATTGCTTTCAACCAGCTTACTTTAAATAATGAATTATATTTTAAAGAAGGGTTTGCAGTTCTTAGACAATTGTTTTTATCAGTTGATTAGAAATCATTAAAACGTATCTTTTTAAACTTTTTATTGTAGTAACATATATACAACTCAAAATCTCCATTTTAACCATTTTCAAGTATACAATTCAGTGGTATTAATTACATTCACAATATTGTGCTACCATCACCCACATCCATTATCTCAATTTTATCATCACCTCAAACAGAAACTCTGTACATTTTAAGCAATAACTCCCCCTAAAATCTAGTTTTAAAGCAAAACTCATCTCAGGTAATGCTTATCCTTCATAGTTCTTGCTTGGTTAATTTCAGCAGATTAAGGAAGATAACCTGGAGCTAGATGGAGCCATGATGAGCCCGTGAGGGTGCACGAGGGCTCAGGGAAGATACTCAGCAGCAGTTTTTTAGGGTGGAGTCAAGTCCAACAGGCAGACATGGGGTGTGCCAAATATGTCAGGCGATGAACAGCAGA
>PVKH010034703.1:0-11824 GCA_004027955.1 Chaetophractus vellerosus | reverse complement strand
ATAAAAGGTAGCTTGTTCACATGGCCCTCTACATCAGGTCCAAATGTGTTTTCTATTGATGCTGTGATTTATGAACTAAAAAGACACGTTATGTGCTCCTCTAAACATATTTAAACTATAAAGGTAGAGCAAGGACACAACTATAATAAAACTCCAATTCAGCAAACAAGATAACGGGAGACACAACAAACATTGTGAAAGCTTTTTTCCAATGAGTAGGGGAAATTTTTTTTTATTAGTCTATAATTCTGTTCTCTGGTGAGAATTCTTTTGTCCAAAGTTCTCCTTAGTGCTTAGATACACACCTGGAAGTTACTTACCTTTACATTATTCTTCTTGACTACATTAAAAATGGGAGTTGGGGAATACTCCCTGCTTGGGGGGATGTACAACTTTCTATGTACAATTTCAGCTTGCACAAGTTTGGAGGTCCAAGGATTTAAATTTAAATATTCAAAAGAGTTGTATCAGTATCACGTTCTTCAAATCTTGTTTCTGATCTGTTTCTTCTTTGGTCAGTGTGTCGATAACCACAGCCAAAGTTCATTTTGAGGCATCGATTTCAGACCAGCTTTATATCATTGCTTTCTCACCTCATACCACTTACCCCTCATTCCTTAATGGTGGATACCCTGAAATTATCAGGCTTGGAAAAAACCAAACAAACATATCCTTAATTGGATTTATCCAAATGGGAAGGTTTGTTGGGTCTCATACTCTTTTGTCCCATTTTTAGAAATATTTTCAAATTGAGACCTCCTCTATATTTGAAGGGCTCTATTTCTATTTCTGTCTAACTTGATTCATTCCTAAAGATCTCTCTTTTTATCAATACTTTGCCAAACACAGCAAAATGTAGCTAACACAAAAAGCAGTCACATTACATTAGGGAATGTTTTCTTGTTTTGCTGGGGCTTAATATGGATTGCCATAATTTGACTTCTAATTAGTTTCTACCCTACTTTGGCCAATTGCTACATCAGAGTCACATGTTAAAAATTAATAAATTAGCACTTCAAGTTAGTGAGCATAGAGTAGGTTATGCTGCAACAAACAAACAAACATAAAAATCCTGATAGCTTATCTTAAAAAAGTTTTTTGCTTTCTCTCAACTCATAGTCTGAATGTGAGTCAGAAAGTCTCCTTATCTTGTGGTTATATAATCTGAAAGTCACCATAGCAGAAGAAGAGAGGAAAAGAGGTACATGGGTTTTTTAATTCCTCTGTGTGGAAATAGAATTCTTCATTCCTGGTCACATTTCCTTCATCAGAAATAGCCCTTATAGAGAAACATAAGGACATTTAATAAATACAAATGATTTCTTTCAGAAATCTAACACCAAATGCCTTCCTAGGCATTTCCTAGGTTGACTACGAAAATACCATGAAATTGTTCAGCTTAAATAATGGTAATTTAATCGCTCATGATATTGAGGCCAGGAAAATGTCCAAATCAAGGCATCATCAAGGCAATGCTTTCTTCTTAAAAACCAGCTGCCAGCGATCCTTGGCTCTTCTTTCACATGGCAAGGCACATGGCAGTGTCTGCTGTTCTCTCCCTTCTCTTCTGAGTTTTGTTGACTTCAGTTTTATATATCTGTGACTCGCTTTCTCTCCCTCTTTCTCTCTCTCTCTCTCTCTCTCTCTCTCTCTCTCTCTGAATTTCATTCTCTTATAAAGTTCCCAAGTAGTAAGAGTAAGACCCATCCTGTTTGAGGTAGGACACTCCTTAACTGAAGTAACCTTATCCAGAGGAATGGATTAGATTTAAGAACATGTTTTTCTGGGATATATGGAGTTCCAAACCATCACATTGTCATTAACTTTCAAAAATCATTTATATTCTCAATGATCCTGTAAAAGTGTGTCCCCTATAAAATAAGTCTGTACTTGGTGGTTTCATTCTGTGTTGGTGCTGGGAGCATGGAAATAAAAAAATAACTTACTGTTGACTTCTTGTTCTGCATCCACATTTTTCTCCAGAGGCAATACTTATGAGTAAAGGAGTTCTCTCTGAGATCATGGCTCTTTCTCTTTCATTCCTGTTTATTTGTGGGTTATACTCAGTAAAATTTCAAGGAGTCATCTGTGATGCTATGAAAGACCATGAGATTTGACTTGAGGAGAATCTTAAATTTGTAGCTACTAGATCTGTACTAGACAAATCATTCAATTTCTCAAAGCCTTAAAGTCCTCTTCCTTAAAATGGGAATAATCATTTCAGTAATAGGTTTAATGTGGGTTTAATAAAGATAATGAATATAAAAGTGCTAATTATTTTGTAAAACACAGTATAAGAGTTGACAATTTTAAAATAAATAATGATATTGAATATGGACAGTTTAGTTGGCCAAATAATAGCTAGATTAACATCACTGCCTATATACCCAAAATTTATAATGGCTTTTCTTGAGATGTAATTAACTTACCATAAAATTTATAACTCAGTAGCTTTTTTTAGCATATTTATAGAATTGTGCAATCACCATCACTGCCTAATTTTAGAACATTTTCATCTCACCAAAAAGAAAAACTATAGTCATTAGAGTTGTTCCCCATTTCTCCCTGACAACTACTAATCCACTATCTTAGACATTGTATTAGTCAGCCACAGGGGTGCCTTTTGAAATATACCAAAAATTGGTCGGTCTTTATAAAGGGTATTTATTTGGGGTAGAAGCTTACAGTTACCAGGCCACAAAGCATAAATTTATTCCCTCACCAAAGTCCACGTGTTGGAGCAAGACAGCTGCTGACATCTCCAGTGTTCAGGCTTCTGGGTTCCTCTCTTCCTGGGGCTGTGTTTCTCTCTGGGCTTAGCTTCTGTTTTCTCCACAAGTTCAGCTGTAGACCATGAGGCTCTCTACACTTTTGCGTCTCTCCACAAGGCCAGCTGTAGACTATCGGGCGAACAGCTCACTTGTCTTCTCCTGGAGCGCTCCTCTCCAACATCAGAACTGCTTCTCAAATCTGCTTCTCCAATCTGCTGCCTTGCCTTTATACTTGAGACCACACCCACCAAGGGGCAGGGCTCAATGCCCTCCTGACATGGCCCAGTTAACACCATAATCATAAACCAATCATGCCCAGATAAACAGGTCAGTTTACAAGCATGATTCAATTTATATTTTTGGAATTCATAATTAGATAAAACTGCCAAACCATTACAGACACTTAACATAAATGGAATTGTGGAGCAAGTAGCTACAATGCAGTGTTGTGGGAATACAGGTTCAGGGCAGTGCAGAAGCTTTCAGCAAATTATCCCTTTATTACTTGCAAAGTCTAAAGCATCTAGAAAGGACAAATAATCTTTTCACCATTTATACAACACAAATTGTCCAAAAGAGCAGGGAGTGAAGTACCATCACTAGAGAAGAAAGGCAAATCTATACTGTTTGGGTGTGATTTTATCCATCACAGAAGGAAGGTCCCTACCATTGAGAATTCTTATTCTGAAAGCTTCTGGAGACACTTGTCCCTTGTTTCCAGGTTTAAGAGCTATCCTGGCCTTTTCATTAGACTTAACAGATCCGCCATGCTTTGGAATGGCAACAATAGAAAAAGAGGTCACTGAAGGCCTGTAGAGTGGCTTCTTCCCCATAGAAGGAGGGAGGGGTAAGTTCTGGGAGATGGCAGGTGAAGGGGTTTCTGTGATTTCCCTAACATGAGTCATATAATATGTGCCATTTTGTGACTAGCATTTTTTGCTTAGTGCAATGATTTCAAAGTTCATCCTTCGAGCAGTTCTTATGACTGACTAACCAATGGAGGATGATATGAGAAACTAGAGTAGATCAATATGTGTATCAGGATTTAAAATTTTTCTATCTCAACTTGTTTTGTATCTTCCAAATCATCCCATTTCTAAATCTCTTCCATAACAACATAGGTTTTTAAACTGTTCTTTGTGTGGGTTTGGCAATGGGTCAACTGCTAATTGCTGTAAAATGACTAGCATAGTAGAATGCAGCTATGGCATTCTGACATCTCCTAGGTTCGACTTTAAAAGACAAAGGTTCAAATTCTACTTCTTATTCCAAATTATACATTTTTGATAATTTACATTTGAAGTTATTTGTTATAATTTTTAGAAGACTTGGGAAGGAAGCAAATATTTTCCATTTTATACATTAAAGAAATGAATTAATAAATAGTTACCAAAAAAGGAGATTGACAATGTATAAAGAACCAGGATGTTTTAAAATCTTGATTTTCTAAAATTCTAAAATAAAAAATGTAAAACAATAAAATAAAGCTGTCTTCATTTTTTCTGACATCTTTCTATCACTGTGTGCTAAGCTATTCATAAAACAGATGAGTTTTCCTTTACTGATTCTATTTTATTTACCATCAAGAAGCTTAGAGACAGTGCCTGTGGGGTTTAGGCTGAAAGCGTATTGCCTAGATTCTGCAAAATGCTTTTTCTTTGTAATGAATTGATTCTTCATTCAAGGAGTATTTGGAAATTCCATGTGGATTTCAAGCTAATTTCTCTACTTTTTTTCTGTGACTCCCATTATTTAACTTCTTCTGCTACTCTCTTATCAACTTCCTGCTTTTATTAATTAAATATAAAAAAAGATTGTCACATTTTAAGCATTAAAATGTAAAATAGCAATTTATTAGGGTTATACATTATTTCACAGTATAGAAAGAAAATTTTATTTTAATAAAATGTCACAAATGCAGATTTGGAAGCATTGATAGAGGCTAAAATGGAGGAATATTTTTGCTTTGTCTTAATGATGTTTTTGTATATTTGGGTGGATTTTTTTTTAAGCCTGAAAGCTATATGATCAGTTTCAGTTGAAATAAATGGTGCACACCAGGTAAGGGTAGTATTGAATTCTTTTCTTTTTGTACTTATCAAAAAAAAAACTAGTTTATCACATGGAAAGGCCAGGTACAGACTTGAACTAGATGTAACCTTTTCAAAATGTTGGAGAGATTTTTTCCTCTCACTATATACAGGAACAGCCATGCATCTTTGTTTCAGTAAGAAGCACAATTGGGAATAATTTGAAACACCATGAGTAAGGCAGTTTCTAAGATATTTATAACTTAAACCCAAACCTGGAAGTACTAAAACTCCTGTGGGAAAAGTCTGATCTTTTACAATTTTCTCCAAAATGAAACTCAGGATTATTTCTATTTAAATCATCTTTTTTGAAACTGTTTTTTTCTAACTTTCAAGGATACTTTACATATTTCAGTGCCTAAAATAAGCAATTTCTGATAAAATAGCTTGTAGACCAAGCATTCATTTATTTAATATACTAAGTTCTCAAAATTTAAGTTCGGTATTTTTTACCTGTAATGTCATTTGATTGTAATGATGTTACTAGAAGGTTTGAATGGACTTATCTGACTCAATATGAAATGAACTATCTCTTTTGTGAACTGAATACCAAAGAGAAGCAGGTAGCATTCAGTGAATAAGACATCAATAATAAATGCCTTAGAGAATTTGTAGGATCTTGTTTCATTAAGTTAGATTTAGGTGGATTTGTTTGGTGTAGCCACTAGTAAATACATCAGCTAGAATATGGGCTGAATCAATAATTTGAGCATATTGAGACCACAGTTTTGCATTGCTTTTCCCTAATTATTTCATGAAGCACTGCTGAATTCAACCTATATTCATTAAGAATTACTGGATTTAAGCACTCTAGAAAGATACTTTCAAGAACACAGGAAAAATAAGGCAAGGTAAGGCACTATGGCAAATGCATATATATGCAGTACATACAAGAACTGATACAAAAATTCTAAACAATTCTAAATTAATCTTGCAGAAGACTTCTGGAAGAAGTAAAACATTGAAAATGGCCTTAAATTTCTATGGCTAGAGTTTCTTTGGGTGGATCTTGTACAAAAATTATTTTTAAGGCAAAGAGAGAGCACTGAGATATAAAAATACGAAGTATGTATTAAAGAATGATATATAATCAGTTCATTAAAAGGAAATAGTTTGGGTCTGGCTGTAGCTCAATTGGTAGGGCGCTGGTTTACCACATGGGAGAACTGGGGCCTCCTTGAGCGGGCAGACCACCTTGAGAAGGCAAGCCGCCGTGGGCAGGGCAAAGCTGCCGTGGGCAGGGCAAGGCTGCCTCATGGTAAGCTGACTCGGCGGGTCGCTGCAATGGGGGGGAGACAAGCAGACACAGAAGAACACACACACAAAAAAAAGAACACAGCAAGAACAAGCAGAAAGGGGGGGATATATAATAAAAAAAATTAAATAAAAAGGAAATAGTTTTAGAGACCCTGGACTATTTTAAAGAGAGCTATTAACAAATCAAGACAATAATTTTAGAAAATTAATATTTTAATTATATGAAGAATTGTAATCTAAGGAAAATTTCTTGGTAATTCTTAGGTGTCAGATGCCATCTATATCTTTAACATATTACATTCTTACATGTATCCTCTTGCCTATGACTCCCAAATCTAAACCTACAGCTCTGACATTTCTCCAGATAATATCAAAGTGCCTTCCACTTTGTAGGTGTTCAATAAATATTTACTAGAAATTAATGAAGAAAAGAATAAATTAGTGAATAATGGAAAATGTACTGGTGGTGAAAGAAAACTAGGGGTTGTGTTTCAAGATGCAAGGATGAAAAGAAGCATACAACATTCGCTTTGAGTTTTTTTGACACACAAAAAACACCTTATTACAATTACTACTCCCATTTTGATTGAATGAATGTCATGAAATAACTTATCTATACTTCCTGGTCTCTAATTCCAACTTTATCTCACTTTAATTGGGTTCCCATCCCCACAACATAGAGATGTTGTCAAGATCTCTAATACATCTATGTTTTCATATCTAATGGTTTTAACTTATCTTAATGATCTCTCAGCACAATTTTAGACCATCTTCTTCTACAAACACTGTTCTCTTGGCTTCTATGATACCATGTATAATAGATAGCATTCTCCAGTGAAACAGAACTGAAGGGAATTGTGTGTGTATGTGTATGTGTATGTGTATGTATATGTTTGAGTATGTGATTCTACACCAGAGATTTGGTATAGGAATTGTCTCATGAGACCATAGGATTAGCAATCCTGAATTCTGTAGGGCAGGCCACAAGCTAGAAACTCCAAAGAAGCTGAATTCTCCCAGGAGAAACAAGTTTGATTGAAAAGGAGGAAGGGATTCTTTCTGACTTCTGAAATGCTTAGTTCTGGTATGAAAACTTCCAATTGATCAGATAAGGAGACACCCTTCATTGCTGAGGGCAATCTCCTTTGGATTGTAGATGCAATCAGCCATAGATGCAATCAATTTACTCTAGATGCAAATTGATCTATGAAGTGCCCTTATTCTAGCAAACAAGCCAGTGCTTGCTTGACCAAGTAATTGGACACCAGAACCTAGACAAGTTGAAACATGAAATTCACCACTGTATATCACCCCTTGTCAACTTTGTGCCCATATTCATGACCTTAAACAATACATAATTTAAATAAATATAGAAAATACCATAGTTGTACTTTTGCCTAACATAACTGCCCTGCATAAAACCAAAAAAATGCACTCACTTTTTTTTTTGGTTACATGTCCCTCCCCTTACTGCTTGCTCTTGCTGTGTGTTCATTATTTTTGTGTGTTCTTCTATGTCTGCTTTGTCTCCCCCTGCTGCGGCGATGTGCCGAGTCAGCTCACTGTGCAGGCAGCTTGCACCGCTTGTGGGCAGCTCTGCCTCCATTCCCAGGTGGCTTTTTGCTCCGTTTGCGGGCAGCTTTGCTCCGTTTGCAGGCAGCTCACCCTGCCCATGGGGGCTTTGCCCTTCCCGTGGTGGCTTTGCCCTGCCCATGGTGGCTCTGCCCCACCCACGGTGGCTTGCCTGCTCAGAGAGGTCCCCAGGAACCAAACCCAGGGCCTTCCATGTGGAGTACTGGCGCCCTATCCACTGGGCTACAGCCGGCCCCTGCACTAACTCTTTTTCCAGAAGAGGATGCATGCATACCTTTGGGTGATATCAATGCCTATCCTTAATGTCTGATAACTTAAAGGATATGAAATAAAGTCAATACTACTTTATTACATGATAAGTGGATAATAGGGGGAAGAAAAAAGATGTTCTCTTTATGTATAGATACAAACATATTCATAAAAAATAAGGAATAAATATGTATAACCATTAATGTCCTTATTTCTACAACTGGTATTTTGGTCATAGCTGGTATTTATAGTGCCCTTCCTCCACTACACATTCTATAGTCCTCTTACCTTCAGTAAGCACCTAGGCTGGTCATGATAGTTTGCCTGGTGGGGTGATTCAAATATTATTCCTGATTGTCTGGACCACTACTAGTACTTCCTGGACTGGATTATTCTAGTTTTCCATTGACTCTAAGAAAAAGGCATGGTAGTATTAAGAGTTTCCTTAAAGGATCTCCTGTATCCCAGGCATACTCTTCATTACCTCCATTGTATAGTAAAAGTCCAATTTCCTTTTAGTAATCAGGATCAATCACTTCAACCAGGGGCTTATCCCCCTTCTTTATTGATTCAGAGTCAAAAGAGCTCAAAATGCCGGAGTGTCAGTCTTAACTTTCAGTTCAATGGAATAGTTGTTGTGTCTCATGGTGGAGCATAAGGTCACAGGGAGAGGAAGCATTTTTTTTCTTTTTTCCCTGATTCCTGGACTTATGAATCCAAGGAATGGGAAAAACATCACTGTACATTGGACGTTGATTTAGAGTATGTACAGCCCCCTTGGAGAGCATTGCCTCAAGTCTGCAGGATGTTGCCATACAGTTGTCACCATAATTGAGTCTACAAAAGGTAATCCCACTGTTATATCAATTCAGCTATACCAGGATGATGGGAAACATGATAAGACCAATGAATTCCATCAGTGTATGTCCATTCTCACATTTTATTATCTGTGAAGTGCATTCCTTGATCAGAAGCAATGTTGTGTGGAATACATGATGGTGGATAAGATATTCTGTAAGATGATGTTTTGGCAGAAGCATTGCATGCAGGGCATGCAAATCTATATCCAGAGTAAGTTTCTCTTCCAGTAAGAATAAAACACTGCCCATTCCATGATGGAAGTGGTCCAAGTCAATCAACCTGCCACCAAGTAGATTGATCACTTCAGAGGATGCTGCCACAATAGGGCTGAATATTAGTCTCTGCTACTGACAGATTGGACAATAGATAGTGACTGTAACCAGGTCAGCCTTGGTTAGTGGAGGTCCCTGTTGGTGAGTCTGTGCATAACCTCCATCCCTATCACCATGAGCCCATTGCGCAATGACAGGAGTGGCTGGAGAAAGAGGCTGACTGGTATCCATAGAATATGTCATACTGTCCTCTGGAATATTAAAATCCTCCTCTGCTGAGATCACCCTCTGGTAAGCATTTACATGAGACATAAATATGCCCAAGTTTTATACCCATTCGGAAAGGTCTATCTATATACATCTCCTCCAGAACCCTTTGTCACCAATTTTCTTATCACATTCATTCCAATTCCTAAACAACCAGCCAAACCACTGGACATAGCCCATGAAATAGTATACAAATATCCCTCCAGCCATTTCTACTTCCAAGTGATTGATCAATCAGATGCACTGCTTAAAGTTCTGTCCATTGGAAGGACATTCTTCACCATTGTCCTTCAGGGATCTCCCAGAAAGGATTTGTATTGCTGCATCTGGCCACTTTAAGGTGGTGGTACCTATGTATCATACAGAACCATTGGTAAAACAAGCCTGAGTTTTCTCCTACTCAAGTCAACTGATTACAAGGAACTCCCCAAAAAGCCATAACTACAGAATGAGAGAGAGAAGGTAATGTGACAAAAGTGGGCATTTGGGCTATTTCCTCATGTAACTCACTTGTGACTTCAGGGCCTGTTTCTTGAACCCAATCTCATATATGCCATTTCCATTTTATGATGGAGTACTACTGTACATGTGCAGATTTGAGGCTTAGAAGATCAGACAATACCCAGTTCATTACAGACAATTCATTATTTGTTACTTCTTGCTCACTAGATCCAATCAGCACAATGTCATCAATGTAATGGACCAGTGTGGTGTCTTGTGGAAAGCAAAGGCAATCAAGGTCCATGTGGATTAGGAAATAGCATACAGCTGAAGAGTTGACATACCTCTGTAGGACAGAGAAGGCATATTGTTGGCCTTGCCAGCTGAAAAAGAAAAGCTGTTTCTGGTTGTCTTTACTAAGAGATGTTGAGAAAAAAGCATTTTCCAGATCAGTGGTTGCATATGAGTTACCAGGGTATACATTAATTTGCTCAAGCAATTATACTATTGAAGCAGTTTGATACTGTTTATGAAGTCTAAAAATAGATATTGGATCATGTTTGTGAACTGTTCTGTTCCTCTGTGCAAATTAGATTGTATTGGATTCAGAGGTTTCACTTTCACTTGATTAAATAATGATTAAGGCTTTGATTGGGCCATATGAGGAGGACGTTGAGGCCCCACTCCAACATGGCAGAGAAGAAAGTTGGAGTGTTGATCCTGGAGCCTGGGAAGTAAGCACACAGAGAAGCACATATGTGAGGAAAGAGAGAAGGCTCCATTAGACACAGCAGAGACCCCAGGAAGAGAGAGGAGCAGTTCGCCTGATAGTTTACAGCTGGCCTTGTGGAGCAAGCAGAGCAGTTGAGCATGGAGAGAAATGATCCCCAGGAGATAGTCGAGACTTATCCCAGCCTACAGCTGATATTGGAAGAAGCTGGGACCATGGAGCCTTAAGGGGAAGAAGAAGTCTGAACCCTTGGCAGACACCAGCAGCCATCTTGCTCCAACACATGGCAACAGACTTTGGTGAGGGAAGTAACTTATGCTTTATGGCCTGGTAATTGTAAGCTTCTACCCCAAATAAATACCCTTTATAAAAGCAAACAGATTTCTGGTATTTTGCATCAGCACCCCTTTGGCTGACTAATACAGCTATATTTGGAAAAGCGGTTGCACTTGGAGTCACCATGTGGGTTAAGGTTGTGACAGTCAATTCTTTCTTACAAGATCCATCTGTGTTTTGCACAGGCTGAAAAGGAGAGTTGAACAGGGATGTGGTGGGAATCACCATCCTCATATCCTTCAAGTCTTCAATGGTGACACTTATAATGCCAACCCTCCAAGAATGCTGTGTTGCTTTTGCTACTTTGCTATTTTCCACGTGGAAGCCTAATACAATAGTCCTCACTTTACAGTTCAGGGAACCAGTGCAGGAACTCTGTCGTTTGCTGAGTGTAATGGTTTGAGTTTGAATTAATTATGAATTCCAAAAATATAAATTAGATTATGTTTGTAAGCTCATCTGTTCATCTGGGCATGATTAAGTTATGAGTAGAGCGTTAATTGCCATGTCAGTGAGACGTTGAGCCCCACCCCTCGGTGGGGGTGGTCTCAAGTATAAAAGCAGATTGAGAGAAGCAGGATGAGGAAAGCAGAGATTTGGAGAAGCAGATTTGAGAAACAGTTCTGATGTTGGAGTGAGCCGATCGCCGGATAGGCTACAGCTGGCCTTGTGGAGAGACGCAACGCAGAGAGTCTCATAGTCTTCAGCTGAACTCATGAAGGAAACAGAAGCTAAGCCCGGAGAGAAATGCAGCCCCAGGAACAGAGGAACCTGGAAGCCTGAACCCTGGAGACGTCGGCAGCCATCTTCCTCCAACACGTGGACTTTGGTATGGGAAAAAATTTATGCTTTGTGGCCTGGTAACTGTAAGCTTCTACCCCAAATAAATACCCTTTATAAAGACTGACCAATCTTTGGTATATTTCAAAAGGCACACCTTTGGCTGACCAAAACAGA
>PVKH010034702.1:0-11830 GCA_004027955.1 Chaetophractus vellerosus | reverse complement strand
CAGAGTCAGGAAGTTGCAGGAATTTCACTGCTATCTTTAGCCTCAAGGTGAGTGATGTTCAGGTGGATATCTGGAGAGACTACAAAATCTCATATCTGCCGAAGCTAATACATGTACCTGTCACTTGTTGGAGAAGTGACAGTGAATGTTCTTTCTTATCTGCCTTTTAGCTCTTGTGTAAATGCCTCTCCCTGGCAGCATCTAACAAGAAGCTTGCCACCTAGAGAATCTTAGCAATGTAGTTATCAGACTTCCAGCCCCTACAATTCAGCAGAGATCACAGAAGAGGGTAGGAATGTGGCCGAGTTGCCCCCCAAAATCTGGCACATCTACTGATGTGCTGTACTAGTCAGGGTTCTCCAGGGAAACAGAACCAACCAACTATATATATATATATATAATGTAAATATTATAGTATTTTTTATAGGAATTGGTCATGCAACTGTGGGGATGGGGGAGTCTGAATTGTGTAGGACAGGCTGCAAGCTGGGAACTCAGGTGAAGGTTTTCAATGAATTCTCCAGGACAAACTAGCTTCTCCTTTGACTGCTGAAATTATCAGCAATCCTTTTAAGACCTTCAACTGATTGGATGAGACTTCTCTTGTTATTGAAGGCAGTCTTCTTAGGTGATTGTAGATGTAATCAGCCAAAGATGCAATCAACTTACTAGTGATTTAAAACCATGATATATCCTCAGAGTATCAAGCAGGTCAGTGCTTTCTTGACCAAGCACCTGGACACCATAACCCAGCCAAGTTGACACATGAACTTAACCCCTACGTGTGCACTGAAAATCTCCAGTGGGGTTAGGTGGGGGTTTTTTATACATGCCTTTACTTTTAGGAAAGACCTATTGAAATATGTCAAAAGGCATCAAAGTCCCACACAACTCACTTTGGACATCACTGTTTTAAATTACAACTTTGAGAGTCCATGCCTTTTGAAGGCCCCATGACCCAGAAGGAAGCAGGAGGAGTGATCTCATGAGCTGTGCTGTGTGACCAGAGTATACATGATCCTGGTCTGAGCCCAAGTGCTGCTGGAAGAAAGGTCACATTGCACATAAAAAAAACTACCTTTGTTTGCCAGGGCTGCTATGACAAATACCACAGGCTGGTTGGCTTATACTAACAGGAATTTATTGACTCACAGTTTTGGAGGCAATAGGTATTGGCAGGTCATGCTTCCCCCAGTCGGTAGCTTGTCGATAATCCTTGGCATTCCGTGGCTTTTACATGCATTTCTGCAGCTACCACATGGCAGTATCTACCTCCTTCTCTGGCTTTCACTTCTGTGTACATCCTCCTCTGCTTATAAGAACTTCAGCCATGTTGGATTAAGGTTCACCCTGATTCGGTTTGGCCTCACCTTAACTAGTAACATCATCAAAGGTTCTATTTACAAATGGGTTCACACCCACAGGCGGGGGGTTAGACTTGAGCATGTCTTTTGTGGGGACCATGATTCAATCCCCAATGATACCATCACTCCACCTCTGCTATCCCAGCTAGCTGATTGGTGTGTGACTCCCTGAACACAAGTTTCTGCTTGCAAAGCCATCTTCATCCTCTTTTCTTATCCACATCCTGGTCAATCATCAAGGCCCAGCTCAAGTCCCTTCTCTTCAACAGGAAATTCAATGACTGGCTCAGCTTTCACTCATCTCTTCCCACTCTGAAATCTTGACATCAACTGTCTGTATTTTTCACAAATCTGCTTATGACATCTCTTGCATCATTTCCCTGCTCTATTTAACAGCTCTTATGTTTCATTTTCTTATCCCCAACTATATTCTTATCTGCTTAAAACAACTCTGTTGTTACGTTCTCACTATGCTTCTGGGTACCTCCCAAACCATCTGGAACAAAGCTAAGCACATCATAGGTGCACAGATATTTATGGACAGAATAAATTAATTAATTAACCAATTCAGTTTCCAGCACAAGTTTTTAATGTTCGTTTTTTTTTTTCCTTCAGAATTTCAATTGAAGTAGGACCTAGTTTGCATATGGGTATATTTTGTCATTTACATGAGAGGAAAAATGGAGTTCCATAAAAATATCTATTATCAAGTGGCAGGAATGATTTTCCTTATGTAACATCTCTTTGTTATTCTGGTGTTCTTAAGCCATGAAGAGCAATGTGACACTTCTGAAGTCCCAAGTGACATTCTTGCTTCCAAGAATTGTTTCAGGCTTGATTCTCAGAAATTCAGAGGCAATTTCTATTTCTGCCGTATTCACACATTGCATCTTTATAACATTAAAGCTTTTTCAAAAAACGTATATGGTATCAGTTTATCTTCCAGCAATCACCTTATTAACTGGGTAGAACTAATGCAATATTATTGTCCTCATTTTACCATTGAGGAAACTGAGTTACAGCGATTCCATCTAGTTGGTAGCAAAACTGAGGCTTGATCTCAAGTCTCCCGCCTCCAAATTCATTGTGCTTTCTAATGTGCTAGAGTAGAAAGAGTTATGTGAATATGGATGTAAGTGTGTCTAACTTAGGTGTGTTAAATTAATTAGCTAAAGGAAGGAATTTTAATTAGAAAATATCCAACTATTTTTCTTCTTATAATGGGTTTTTCCAGGAGAAGGATAATCATACATTCAACCCCCGAACTGATCCCCACCAAAAAAACCTGTGCCTGCCAGCCCTGCCTCTAGATCACCTTTAGGGATTTAATAGTTTGCATACAGACATATTTTTGGAAGTATGCTTGCATCTGTAAGTTGTGAGCAGCTGGCTGATGCAGGTAAAAGAATCCTGGAGCGATGTTTTAATTCATTATCCCCTTGCCAAAACCCTTCTTCAAATCCACCTTCTCAGACATCAGAGTATGAAAATCAGACTCACAAATTTGACTGTGGTGCACTGCCTTCGACACTCCAGCAGTGAGATAAGGCCACATACTGCCATTTAAGAAACGTCCTCACTTGAGCCATCATCTCTCCCCAGCCTTACTCACCACTTCCAACCCTGAACTGTGTTTTATACCAAAATACCTACAATTCCCTGCTATCTCGGACAGACCTCTCTGCCCTTTTGTCTGTCTGCACCACACTGGGAAGGAAACACCTGAAGGGCAGAGAGTAGATTCAATAATCCCCAGGGAATAAGGCACATGTTAAATTTTATCTGTTGAACTAAATCAAACTCCATATGTAGTATATCCTAGTGGTACCCCACCTGAGCTCTGATCCAGGCAGGCTGGGCTGTGATAGTCAGGGCCTCTTTGGGAATATGGGGCTCTCACATTAGGCCTAATGATTTAAACTAAGACTCTCTTCTGGGAAAGCGGATGTGGCTCAAGCAGTTGGGCTCCCGTCTACCATATAGGAGGTCCAGGGTTTGATTCCCGGGGCCTCCTGGTGAAAGGCAAGCTGGCCTGCGCAGCAAGCTAGCCTGAGCGGAGAGCTGGCCCATGCAGGAGTACTGGTCCGTGCAAGAGTGCTGGCCCACCCAGGAGTGCTGGCGCAGCAAGATGACGCAACAAAAAGAGACACAGAGGAGAGATAATAAGAGATGCAGCAGACTCAGGGAGCTGAGGTGGTGCAAGAGATTGAGCACCTCTCTCCCACTCTAGAAGGTCCCAGTATGGGTTCCCAGTACCACCTAAAGAGAAGACAAGCAGAGAAGAACAGAGAGAGAAGACAGCAAGCACAAAACAATGGGAGGGGGGCGATAAATAAATAAATAAATCTGGTTGTTGATCTGGGTGGTAAGGGACAGCATGTGGGTTCCTAATATGATGCTTCCTTCAGACATGTCAGTTGCCTCTGATGCTTAAAATTCACTAGTTAATAAATATTTATTTCCTCAGATTAAGCATGTACATTCAGACAATTATAAAGGAAAAGGAACTAATATATTTGAGGATTTATATGTTACCTTCCCTAATCTACACCACAATCCTCTAAAGTGGGTGGAACTATCCCTTTCAGAGATCAGTATACCAAGAGGCAGTAAAGTAAAGGAACAGATGGAAAGACAGTATGCAGCCTAGCCAAGATTTGTAGACAGATCTGCTTGATCACAAAGATCTGATTATTTCTGTTAGGCCATGTTGCCTCCTGTTTTAGTTTCCTCATTGCTAAAGCAAACACCATGCAGTGGGTTGGCTTAAACAACAGGAATTTATTGGCTCATGGTTTTGAGGCTAGAAGTCCCAAATCAGAGTCATCAAGGGCTGCTTTCTTCCAGAAGACTGTGGCCTTCTGGGGCTGGCTGCTGGCAATCCTTGATATGTGGCTTTTCTGTCTGTCACATGGCAATGTACATGGTAGCTTCTCCTGACTTCTCCCTTCCCCTCTGGGTTACACTGATGTACAGCTTCTGGCTGCTCCCTCTGGCTTTCTCTCTTTCTGTGAGCTTCCCTAGAAGGCCTTCAGTAATAGAATTAAAGCCCATTCCAATTCAGCTGTGCCACACCTTAACCAAAGTAACGCACCAAAAGGTCCTATTTATAAGAGTTCATACCCATAGGGATGGATCAAGTCTAAGAACATGTTTTTCAGGGATACATAGCTTCAAACCACCATACCTCCCATTAAACACAAAAATCCTTGGCAGCAATTATCAGAAAAAAATTATTTCTTTCATTCATTAGACCAATATTGATAAAGAATTCAGAATGTGCAAAGTAGTATGTGGGAATTAGAAGAAATATGAAGTGGAGTCAGCTATGGCTCCTCTCTTCCCAGGAGAACACTTACATAGACAATTAGGATATTAGGTAGGCATTAAATGTGCCACAAAAGAGAAATATCAGATGGGCAGTCTCCTTACTTGGGAAGGGCAAGGGTGGTCCACGAGGAAGGGGACCCATAGTTGCCCAAGAGAGGGTGACTGGGGAAGGACAAGATCAATGTAGGAACAACACAAGTACAGGTGAAGCAAAGAGAAGGTGTGAGTTAAAAATGGTGACCATCACAAGAGCTAAAAGGTGGAAACAACTTAAGTGTCCATCAACAGGTGAATGTATAAACCAAATGTGCTCCAGCCACACAATGGACTGTTACTCAGCCATAAAAAAGGAATGGAGTTCTGATACATGGAGGAACTTGAGGACAACATGCTGAGTAGAAGAAGCCAGACCCAAAAGGACACATTGTATGATTCCACTTACATGAAACATCTAAAATAGGCAAAACCATGGAGACAGAAAGAAGATTAGAGATTATCAGGGGCTGGGGGAAGATTGAGGAATGAGAGTTACTGCTTAAAGGAGACAGAGTCTCTGTTTGGGATGATGAAAGAGTTTTCGTAATGGATGGTGGTGATGGTTGCATAACATTTAGGATGTAATTAATAGCATTGACTTGTACACTTAAAATGGTTAAAATGGCAAAATTTTAAAGATGAATAGAAAAGACAAAAAAAAAAAGAAAATGAAAAACAAAATAAAAAAATGAAAAAAAAAAAAAAAGTAAAAAGAAAAAGAAAAAAAAAGGCAAAATTTTATGTTATATCTGTCTATACTACCATAGTAAAATTTTAAAACAAAAGCAAAAACTGGTGACCAAACGAGTTGAATCCAGAAGTAAGTCAGACAGCATAAGGCAGGAAAGGCGGACGGTTGCCTTGTGAAAATGGCTTCTCTGCCAGGGTCAGGCCTCTGCATTTTATTCTTCAGGCAGCAGGAGGGCACTTTAAGTCCCTGAGGAAAGGGGTGGAGTGATGGCTCAGGAGGAGAAAAAGGAGAGGCCAGTTAAGAGGCAGGCATTATAGTAACTGCGAGCCAGGTAATGGAAGAGAGGCAAGAGAAGGTATGTGATGGAAATTAGTCCCATCTAAGGAGCAAGAAAAAAGTTTCATAAAAGGTGCAGTAAGAGAAAGTGAAAGGCGGCCAAGATTAACTTCACAACATTTTTCTCAGCCCACGGAGACATTCCCAAAGCCATCACATCGCACTGCTTCCCTGGAGCAGAAGCCTGCTTCTGATTCTCAGCCCACGCAGGACAAAATGTCTCACTACTCTCTAGCCTCATAGAGTTTGCATCACATTCTTTCATGCCCAGGGTCTGGATCTCGGCCAGGACATTCCTGGGCGACAGCTCCCATGGACGAATTATTAATGTGCCTGGCACAGAGTCTGGGTGGGCATTTATTGCCATTACCCACGCCTGGTGATGAATTAAGCTTTGCGCAGGCTGCATAATTTCTTCGTTTCTCCATAAGTCTGTGCCTTCTGCTGGCATTTTAAGGAATGGATTTTTGTGGAATTTGATGCTGTTCAGTAAATTTCCAGGAGGGCACATTGCCCAGGCCAGATGGACAGTTTTTTGTTTTCTAGTTCCAGCTGGTGAAGTCCTATCTTAGAAGATGTTACCCCTTCCTACTTGAATAGTGATGCACAATTCACTTGAAAAGGGGGTGGTAAAAATGACTCTATCCTTATGGTGGGGTAGGATGAGAGGGAGACCCTAGAACCTACAAGCTCCCTAACCCAGGAAATTAGCTAGAGTCAAGGGACTCTACAATGACATACTCAAGCGCTGCTAAAGAAGGACATTTTCTGTCTAAGATGTACTGATATCATAACATGGGATATAATAGAACAGAATGTCAAGAAGCCATTCAGATGGAGTAAAGAGTTACTCAGTTACTGAGTAGAAAGGCTTGAGTTTCTCTCGAAATCCATTTGTCTTCAGAAAGAGAAGCCTGGTGTACTGAAGAGCAATAAAGGGGAATGAACTTTGGCTTTCTGAAGAGGGTCACTTAAATGGTTCAGTCCTGCTGCATTACAGGGCCTCATTTAATTTGTTTTATTCTGTGGTTATTTAAACAGAGCCTCCTTACAGCAGCAGCAGGGGTTGTGACACTAAATGAGGGGCGCACTAGTCTGGCACATGGCAGGTGGTGTTGTATGGGAATCTCCTTTGTATTCATTGTATGGGATCTCCTTTATCACTTTTTTAAACTAACTTTCTAAAAGAAAATGAGGCCAGTACCTTCCCACAGGAAGTAGTATTGACATGAAAATCTCTTCAGTTTCGGGGCTTTACCCTTCAATTTACTGAACGCGGATTTTATATACATATACATACAGACAGACAGACAGATAGATTTGCTCCCAGACTTTCCCCTTCGTACCCTGGGTCTGGCTGTGCCAAGGGGAAGACAGTCCCTCTCTGAATTCTCTCTGCTTGTTGCTCCTTGTCTCCATACATCACTTTATTCTTTCAGCTCTTTCACTGTAAATCCTCACCTCCCTGTGATCTCTTCTACCTGCTGCTGCTAACATAAAACTTTCAAAGCCCAATCATTTCCTCACTCTCACCACAGGCAAACATCTTGACTTTTATCCAGGAGTCAACACAACAGTCTAGAAGGTGAGGGGGCGGGCATTCCCGGTGTCAGGAACAGCAGAGCAAAACCACAGAGGGCAGCACAGAGCCAGGGGGCGGGGGCGCGCCCCACCCCTAAGCCGCTGCTCTAGGGATCAGCCAGCAGGAGCTTCGCCCCCAGCTGCAGCCTCAAGAGGCACAGAAGGGAGGTTGCTCCCCTGACCCCATTCCCTGCTCAGAACAGACGTCTAGAAAATACTTGCCGGTTTCTCCCTCATGGTCGAATTCTAACAGAAAACGTGGAAGAAACAAAATAGAGGAAATGGAAAATGACATTTAGAAATACCACGGTGATCACTGCTGAAGGCAAGACTCTGATGGATGCTAAAACGCACGAAAGGATGACGGAAAACAGTATCTTTGCATAGTCTCCAAGTATCTTACAACATTTCACAAAAGGGGAAACAGTAACTTTACAGTGAAGAAACCTTGTAGATGCCAACTTAGGTGATCAAAATAAGCATCACCAGAAATAAGACAGGTGGACAGCACATCCCTAAATATGGTGCACTGAAAAGGCACAGCACCACTTCTTACAAAACATGCACAGCCTCGGGAGCCAATGTGGCTCAGTGGTTGAGCACTGGCTTCCCATATACGAGGTCCTGGGTTCAATCCCCAGCCCCAGTACCTAAAAAAAAAAAAAAAAAAATGCACAGCCTCACTCTAATCCTGAGAGAAACATTGAAAAAACCCAAAATAACTGACCAGCATGCTTCAAAAGTTCCATGGCCACAAAATGGGAGGAGCCAAAGCAGACATGCCAACTAATTGTGATGGGGATCTTGCATTAGATTTTGGACCAGAAAAGGGACATTTATGGGGAAACTGGCAAAATTCAAATATGGTCTGTAGAACAGTTAATAGCATTATATCAATGTTGCCAGAACTATGTAAGATGTTAACACCAGGCGAAGCTGTGTGAACGGTATATGGGAACTCACCATTCTACATTTGCAAATAGTCTGCAAATCTAAAATCATTTTACCAGAAATTTTATATTTAAAAGAGGAAAATGCTTCCTGAAGAGGAAGGGGATAATGAGAGCCACATATATGCATATACATATACATGCACACAAGGACATTCCTTCCACTGCTAGTTATTTTCATTTCTTTATTTTTCCTGGGACCAAACAAGGCATAGTGATGAACTCTAACTGGGGCCAACAAAATCAAGTTGTGGGCTAGAAGCATGTTCTTATCTTCTCTTATTGCCTTAACACGTCATTGGATCATAGATTTAAAAATCATAGCAATGGAAGAAATATCACTGATGTGGAGGCAGTGGCCACTGGAGGTTCTGAGGGCAGGGAGAGGGGAAAACAGCTGTAACATGGGGGCATTTTGGGGACTTGGGAATTGTCCTGGTTGACATTACCACAACAGACACAGGCCTTTATACATCTTGCCATAACCTCCAGAATCGGGTGGGAGAGTGTGAGCTACAATGTAAACTACAATCCAGGCTCAGTGGCAATGCTCCAAAATGTGCTCATCAATTGTGGTGAACGTACCACACTGATGAAAGCTGTTGCTAATGTGGGAAAATGTGGGAGGTGTGGGGAGCGGGGCATGTGGGAATCCCCTATATAGTCTCTGTAACATTTATGTAATCTAAGCAGCTTTTTTAAAGATAAAAAATGAAAAGACAAAAAAAAAAAATCATTCCAGTTCTCAGGCTGGGCTCGAAACTAAACTCCCTCAGACAGAGGAGCACCTACGCTATGGCATTGCAGCCCACACGCCGTGCACGTTATGAAATTCTCACACGTCTAAGCTAAGTCCCACCTGCTGCAGAATAAAGATACCTGGGGCTTGCTTCAAAGTCACAGCGTCTCCCTCTAAGCTAAGAGTTTGTAACTGCAGATCAGGGAACTGGAGATTTGAGTCAGGATTCAAACAGCAGCCAATAATCTGGGTGCTGCCGTCAATGCTGGCTACTGCACAGGGTCAGGCTCCTAAAAATAAGTTATGTTTTCCATAGGTATCTGAGTTCTCTTAGCTCCCTTGGACTCAGTGGTTTTGTTTTACGCCTGAAGAGTTGAAGCACAAGTAGAAGGACCACGTTTTTCTCAATAATCTTTGGCATAGCTAAAGCAGGTGTTAGGATCTGATTGCACCTAAAGAATATAGAATTAATCCTTTCTAGTACACCTTCCAATGTAAGGGACTGTTGTCATTTATGCATGCCACATCCTTTCACCTTTCCTGACTTCCTCAGCTCCCCAGGGGTAATTAGCTCTCCTCTACCCTGCGCAGTCTTGCACACAGACGATGAGAGTGATGGTGTCCTTGACGGCTCCTTCTACTTGGCCTTCCTTTGGCTCTCCTGATACATCCAGGAGTGTAACTCGTGTCCAGATTTCAGCCAATTGGTCCCTTCATTCTCAGACTTTGAATCTTGAGTTGGGTAATGCAGGGAGGAAAAATATGCTACAATTCAATCCCTCCAGTGTTGGTGTCAAAAAAGGGTGTGGAGATGGTCCTCCTGAGATGGCAGTCTGTGGTCTCTGGTTCTCACATGGTTCACAGCCAGTTCTTCACCTTTCTTCATCCTGGGAGCTGTACCCTCTTCTTCCCATATATTCCCTTTTTTTGACAAGCTATCCAGAATTGCTTGCTATTGCTTGCCACGACTCTAGCCAGTTCAATCCATCAAAATCTTATGAGAAAGCGCTTAACTGTCTCGCAACTCAAACAAAGGGAGCCTCAATATGATGTCATTCCTGAACCTGTTGTTTTCTGAGGTGAGCCTGGCTTATGTAAGTACAGGATACGGACGTCAACCTTTTAAGCTTTTTAACCAGTGAAGCTGCTCCTGAGAAGGATGAGAATCTTTGACATGTATAATCGCTTGTTTTCTTAAACTAGAGGTAACTTGTTTCAGAGCAAAATTGGAAAATGTCTGCAATATACACTTTATACCAGTTGATGTATGCATCACGTTTATTAATATAAATGATCTGATTTAATGGGTTTGCTTTGACTGTGGGTACAATTTTCCATCATAGTGCTTGAAAAACAGTGTTAATGAGACATATCCTGACTAACAAAGGCTCCTGTATTACAAAAATTTTAAAGACCTACACTTTCCTTAAAAAGCTAAATACACAGCTACCACATGATCCAAACAATTCACTCTACGTATTTGCCCAAGAAAAAAAACGCATATGTCCATACAATGACTTCTACACAGATGTTTTAATATTTTTATTGGTAATAGTATAAAACTGGAATAACCCAAATGTCTGTTGGGAGGTGACTGGATAAACAAATTGTAGTGTATGCTATAAATGCATTAAAAAATACATTCAACAACAGAGATAAATATAAAATAATCATATTGACTGAAAGAAACCCAACAAAGAGAGTACATATTGAGTTCCATTTAACCACGATGCTGGCATAAGACATTCCAGGGTGCCATTTCTCCACAGAATCTTTGAACACTTACCAAAAACTAGCAGAGCCATCTTCCTCAAAACTCCAGACAACAGTTAAAAGGTTGCAGTAAATGGCAGGGGTTGAATTAAGAAAACATGGCTTTAAAAATGGTAGGAAGGAAGCGGATGTGGACCAAGCAATTGAGCTCCTGCCTACCACATGGGAGGTCCCAGGTTCAGTTCCTGGGGCCTCCTGGAGAAGACGAGCAAGACAGCAGCTGGTGTAACAGGCAAGCATGGCAAACTGATGCAACAAGATGATGCAATAAGGAGACACAAAGAGGAAAGACAATGAGAGACACAACAAACTAGGGAGCTGAGGTGGCTCAAGTGATTGAGAACCTCTCTCCCACATGGGATGTCCCAGGTTCAGTTGCCAGTGCCTCTTAAAGAGAAGACGAGCAGACACAGAGAGTGCATAGTGAATGGTCAAAGAGCAGACAGCAAGTGCAAACAATGAGGTGGGGGGAATAAATAAATAAAATAAATCTTTTTAAAAAAATGGTAGGAGAAACTCATGGTGCCCTTGCTGGCCCTCCTGATATTCATGTCTTCTACACTGCACAGGACTGAACTGCAGAACTGACAGGATACTTCAGAAATGGCTGTATACTGAAAGTGGTTAAAATGGGAAATTTTGTGTTGTATATATGTTACCAGAATAATTAAAAAACAAACAAACCATCGAACTGTACAACACAAAGAGTGAACCCTAATGTAAATTATTAAATTAATAATATAGTTTTAATAATATTGGTTCAATTGTAACAAAGGTAGTAGACTAATGAAAAGTGTTAATAATCAGGAAAACTGAGTGGGGGGTATATGGGACCTCTGTCCTTTCTGCATGATTTCTCTGTAAACCTACTTCTGTAATAATTTTTTTAAAATGACTACATGTGTCTTGAGTTTAGATTATAAGAAGACATTGTGGCTTCTACCTTGCTTTCTCTTGGATCTCTTGCTTTGAGGGAAGGCAGCCACCATGTCCTGAGGATACTCAAGAAGCCCTGAGGGAGAGCCCATGT
>PVKH010034700.1:0-11829 GCA_004027955.1 Chaetophractus vellerosus | reverse complement strand
GGCTCTTGGAGCTCAATCTCCCGCCGCTGCCCAAATCCGCCGCAAATATACCCAACTCAGAGGGAGGCTGCTGGGAGGACTTCCCGATCGCCGAGGAGAACAGCCGTCCTTCCCCAGCGCCAGGGCGGCACTCCGGGGTCCAGAGCGAGGGTTTCCATGGCAACAGGGTCATCCCCTCCAGGACTAGTAATTTCTCCCTTTGGCCCGGGAAAGACTGCGGGCTCCGGAAGCCCTCGATTCGCTCCAGAGTTCAGCCCGCAGCTGCGCCACTCGGCGGACCTACCTCTATGCGAGCTGGATCTACTCAGTCACTTCCCGGAACCTCGGCGCCCACCGGGAATCTACCGTTAAGCCAAGTGGACTACACTTCCCAGAAGGCTCGCAGATCCTCGGCTCCCGCGTGCTTTTCCCGGAGGCCCTACGGGCCACGCCCCTCGACGTGCTCGGAATCTTTCCTACTACGACTCCCGTCATGCCCCGCGCCGCCCCCAGCACGGCGTCGGCCCTCGTTCGGTTCCTGCGGGTGACGAAGTTCCGCTTTGGCGAGCGCGCGGTGGACGGTCTGAAAGGCAGAGCTCGGTTTTCGCTGGGGCTTCGCGGCTCCCGAATCCAGCATGGCTTCCTCACGAGCCTCCTCCACGGTACAGAGCTTGGGATCTCAGCTCACTCTACAGGGAGCGGGAGAGGGGGGCGGTCCCTGCGGGCCGGGGCCGTTAGGGAAGGGCCCACGGTGGTGGAGGGCTGAGGAAGGCAGGATGCGGGACTCGGGCTTCTTATAGAGCCTCGCAGAGTTTGCCTGGTCCCTGAGCGCTTTCATATGCCTTAGCTCATTTGCGCCTCTCTCACGTCAGTCCCGAACGGCAAACACTTCTTCCGACCCTGACCCGAAAACGGAGACCTGAAAGAGGAAAGTGCCTTGGCCAAGATTTACGTCTATGTCAGACCTGGAACTTTGTAATGAGGCCTTCTGACACCAAACCTACTGCCTCACGTCTGAAAACGTTTGAAATATATAGACCAGGACCTTTGTTATCTTTGTTCCCCTTTAGCCCGGCGTTGGGTGTTTTGGTTATTCGTGCCATTTCCCCCGTGATAAGCAATAGCCTTGAATGGTTCCTAAAACCCAAGAAGAGGTTGCACTTGCAACGAAAGAACAAGTTCAATGCAAACTCCTTCTAGAAAAATAGCCAAGAGGAATTCACTAATTTTATCAGTCTCTTATTTTCTGTCTGCAAAACTTAAGCAATTGGGGGACTGAAATATCCCACAGATGGGGAAAGAACATCTTGACTGGTGTCCAACTTGGCCTTTCTTTAGGGAGGAAATAGGATTGAAGCTCAGGATAGATGTGGAGAATGAAGAGGTTGCTAAGACTAAGCCTTAAATCATCCAGTTCTTTGATTTCGCAGGCAACAAAAACCTCCAAGGCACCTGATGATTTAGTTGCCCCTGTTGTGAAGAAACCTCACATCTATTATGGAAGTTTGGAAGAGAAGGAGCGGGAGCGTCTGGCCAAAGGAGAATCTGGAATTTTGGGAAAAGAAGGTCTTAAAGCAGGAATCGAAGCAGGAAATATTAACATAACCTCTGGTAAGATGCAAATTGTGAGTCCATCTTTATCTTTGATGCTCTCATTTTCTGTAGTGAATAGCTTAGACCTACAAGCTTTACCTTCTAGAACTAAATCACTAATTTTACAGTGTCAAAAAATTTCGGCTCTTAAACTTGCATCTCTAAGACCATACTTTGTCTACCCCCTTTGGCATTATCCAGGGGGTCTTTTTCTTACAGCCTTTGATACCATTTTTCCTCCGTGAAGTACTAGTAGTTTACCATGAATTTATTCATTGTATATTTGCATTCAAATTGATTCCCTTTGCCTTCTGGAGATTTAGCATGGTTCTGGCATTGGTTTGGAGCAACTGTGGCTCATAATGTTCTTTTTTTTTTTTTTTTTTAAGATTTATTTTCCACCCATTATACATTCCCCCCTTTTTTGTTCATTCTCGCTGTGCTCATTTTTCTCTGCATTCTTCCATGTCCGCTTGTCTCCCCCTGCCAGGGCGACCTGCTGAGTCAGCTCACCGGCACGGTGGCCCGCCTGTTCGTGGGGGCTCGCCCTTGCTCATGGGGGCTTGCTTTGGCCCGCGGGGGCTTGCCTTTGCCCGTGGTGGCGTGCCCTACCCACATTGGCCTGCCCTCTTCGAGGCGATCCACCCGCTCGAGGAGGCCCGGGGACCGAACCCGGGGCCTCCCATGTGGCAAACTGGCGCCCCACCAACTGGGCTGTACAGCCGGCCCCATAATGTTCTCTTTTTTTTTTTTTTTTTAGTTTTCCAGTTATTTTTCATCCAAAATGAAATCTCTTTTTAAGTATAAAAGTTATGGTTATTTTTTCTTTTAAAAAGTCAATCGGTATAGAAAGTATGAAGTGAAAAATCCTGTAATCTTTAATCTGTATAGCTTTCTGAGAATTTTAGTATTCACAAAAACTTTTTTTTCCAATAAATGAAACCATGATATACAAAATGTTTTATAACCTGTATTTTTCCATCTGCATATCTTTCCATGTAGGTAACTAGGGATCCACTATATTTTTAAAGTAAAATTATATATTTGTCATAAAAAATTCAAACAGTACAGAGGGTATAAAATAAAGACACCTCTGCCAAAAGGATTTCTCTTGGGTTTCTTGTCCATCCTCCTAGCCATTTTCTTTTCTACACACATGGACATTAATCTAGCAACTTTAGCCTTTTCTGCTGTTTTTAAACTTAACTGCCATCACCACTGTACCTCTCATTTTTCATCCAAACACTCATATTTTATTTGGATTTTAAAACTAAATAAGTTGCTCAGTTATCCAAAAATAAATATCACTTTCATGCAAATTTTTAGTTGACAAGTGACATCTGTGAGTGTCCCTATACTGGCCCTGTTTTTAGATAGTAGTTTTGGAGATTATTAAAATAATATTTCAATTTATCTTCTCGATAGAAGGTCTTGTTAACTCATTTGTTAAGTGCATTCTGTACTCTCACTTTCTGATCTCATCTGAACTGTGTTATGTTAGATGTGAGGTTTCCAAATGAAACAAGAGTGGCTTGAACCATTTGCCTGCCATTTAAAACTCTGCCAGGCATAATAGATTAAATGATTACTTTCCCCTAGGTTCATACACAGACTCTAATTGTAAGAAAGCATTTCTTTCTCTCTGTTTGAAGAAGATCTGGCAATTATGTTGATTTTGCTTCTTTTTATAGGAGAAGTGTTTGAAATTGAAGAGCACATCAGCGAGCGACAGGCAGAAGTATTGGCTGAGTTTGAGAGAAGGAAGCGAGCCCGGCAAATCAATGTTTCCACAGATGACTCAGAAGTCAAGGCTTGTCTTAGAGCCTTGGGAGAACCCATCACGCTTTTTGGAGAGGGCCCTGCTGAAAGAAGAGAAAGGTGTCCTTCCTAATTAGTTACTATTTTTTCCTTTAATCACAGGGTTCTAGTTCCATATTTCAGTTGGTCTTTGTAGCTGAAACTTTAATAGAATGTCTCTGATGGTGGTTTGTTTTTTTTTTCCTCTTTAACTTTATTTTGTACATTTAATAATTGAAAATATAAACAATTAAAAACTAAAAAGAAAGCACAGTTGAATGAAAACATACATTTCTTAATTAGATGTACTGGATACTTATAAAAAACTTTTTTAATCATACAATATCTGATAGTGTTAACATAATGTCTTATTAAGTTGTGTTTATATAGTTTAGCTCATAATTTGAGTTTTAGGCCAACTTTTACTCCACTACTAATTTTTCTTATAAACTGTGAAAAGAGTGCTATTTGCTAACTACATAAAACACAATAAGTGTTTCTCAGATATTATTGAAGAAGACACTCTCCTAAGATGATGCTCCTCTTGAGATTTTAAGATTGCTAAGTCAGATGCGGTTATGAGGATCCCCTAGTCTTCGTGTCCCACCCTATCTGTGCCATCTCTCCCCTTCATCATCAAGCTTCTTGGAAGAGTTGTTTACATTCCCTGTCTTCTGTTCCTTACCCCTCATTTAATCTTCTACTTGCTGCAAACTGACCCCTTTCACATGAAATTGCTCTTTATCAAGGTCACCAGCCCATCTTTACTAAACAGAGCCCCTTTATACTGCTAGCCACTCCTCCTCGAACTACTCTCTTTCCTTGGCTCTTAGATGAGCACATATTCCTGATTTTCCTCCTATCTCCCTGGCTATTCTCACTTGCCTTCGATGCCTCTTTTTTCCCTGCTTTGCCTCTATATACTGGGGTTCTTTACCCTTATCCTAGTCTCACCCTGGGTAATCAGCTCCACTCCCACAGCATCACTTACCACAGATATTCTGATGATGCCCAAATCTCTGTTTGTACTATACAAACAACTTGAACTTGGTATGTCTAAACTGAACTTATCTGTTCCCCACTCCTTTTATTCCTCTGGCAAATGGCCCAACTGTTCACACAGTTCTCAGCTGAAAACATTCCTCACCTCCTTTCTAATCAGTCAGCAGAATCTCTTCTATTATACTTCTGACATGTACCTCCTACCTGTGCCGGTTTCTTTCATTTGTGGGCTATAAGAATCATGGATTTCAGTTTTTTTGTGCAGTGACTAATTTTTTATTTCTTTTGAATCGATGACACTCATTTGCCATTCTGTAGTCAATGTCTTTGTGCAGATTATGTTTTTCTTTACCACTACTTTCCCCTTCTTTCTGCTCTTTGGTCCCTTGTCTGGAGTGTCCCAATTCACATAAACTTCTTTATCTGTTCTGTTTTATCTACATTTTCTTTGCTGTCGTGTTTGTCGTCTTTATGATTTTAACCAACAGTTTTCAGCTTCTGTTGTGATTAGAGTTTTCAATATTTTGAAGTCTTTGCTAGTGTTCCTTTTATGTTCGAGCCCACTTTGGGAGCTCTGTGTTTCTGTCACTTTGGGCATTCTGATTGATTCTGAGCATCACCTCCAGGAACAAGTCATATAGCCAGCTGACAGGAGGAACATTGCTGTTGGTTTAAAAGACTGGTTGATTTCTCCACCACCTGTTGCTTGTAGTTCTGCCTCTCTGACAAATCAAGTCAGATCAATTTGTGCCACCACAGACATTATGGTTGACACATAGAAGTAGGAATAACATAGAAGCACCCAGACTGGGGACAGGATACTTGGCTTCAGCTCTTAGCTTTGGTTTCTTAGTTGTGAGACCTTGGCAAACGACTGGACTTCATTTTCCTTCCTCGTGATTAGTTTTGTTAAAGTAAAAAGACTCCCCCCCGCCCCCTCCCCGTAGACCCAGCCAAAGGAAGAGATGCATAGAGCAAGCTTTGGGAGGGTTCCAAATATGAAGTTTTTGTAGTTGTCAGGGACAGGTTACCTTCCCTGATTGGATATGAAGTAGTATGCATAGAGTTTTGCCAACCCAGGAAACTTTTTCCTTAGTAGTATTTTTGAAGGCTGTGCTTTTTGTTTGTTTATTGTCCATCTTCTCCACAAGTAAAGTCTGTTCTGTTCATTGTGTGTTCCTTGGGTGAATGCCTTGATCTTTACTGCTACTATCTTAATTGAAGTCCCACCATTATGGCTCAGAGGATTCCTACAAAGGTATCCTGTCTGATTCCCTGCCTTCATTCTCCCGTTTTCAATCCATTCTCCATGCTTTGGCCCTGCTTGACCTCTTCCTTCACATGGCATAAGGAGTCCTTTGTGACCTTGCCCCTACTTACATTTCCAGCCTTATCCCACCCAGTCTTCTTGTACACCATTTTCTAGCCATACTGAACCATTTGTGATTCCAAGTTCAACATGTTTTCTTATCTCTAGGCTTTCACATTTGTTGAATCATCTGCCTAGACTGTTCTTTCCCATTCTTGACCCCTTGACATGGCTAATTGAGGACTTTTGTGAGTTAGCACCTCCTCTATGAAGACTTACCCGATTCTCCCTCCAAGCCCAGGTTAGGTGCCCCTTTTATATTCTCCCTTAGCACCCTGTGCTTTCCACCAACATAACACTTCGTATAATATCATCTATTATAGTTCCCTGTTTACTTTATGTCTTCCTCCGCTAGACAAGGGGCTACTTAAAATTTGGTCTTTGTTGTCTACTTAGCACTCAAGTCAGTATCCAGCACCTTGTGGCATTGAGTGAAGGTTGGCTGTCTTCACAGATCACGTGGTACCAGTGTAGGGCCTGGCTGACTCTAAATTGAAGAGAGTTGTTGCATATAGTTGGATTTAGGGAATCTTTGAATAAGGAAGAAGACTGAGTAAAAGAAATCACTGGAAGTTTAGGCAGGATACCTTCACTCTTAAAGAAGGTTGCTAGGGGTTTGAATGGTGAGAGTGGGAAGGCTTGCTCTCATATTACCCAACTCTCTGTTAATTCTGATCTATTTTGTTACAGGTTAAGAAATATCCTCTCAGTGGTCGGTACTGATGCCTTAAAAAAGACCAAAAAAGATGATGAAAAATCTAAGAAGTCCAAAGAGGAGGTAAAATATGCCTTCAGCTTTACAGAATTGACGTGAATGAAATGAGGGGATAGTTTGCTCATTTTCTGTTTTTGGTAGTCTGCTTTGCTAGGATAAGGTAGGGAAATGTTTCTGAAGACTACTGTTCAGGAAGAGTTGTTGGCAGTTCCTGAGTAAGTATGATTGGAGATAAGGGAGTTTTCCACTCAGGAAAGAACCATAACATAGTAACTTTTAACAAGGAGCAGAAACCTTCCAATAAAAATGGATAGAAAGAGAGAGAGTAGAAAGCATATCTGCCTGTGTTCATCCTATCATCTGACTAATTCACCTTTTTTCTGTGCAGTAAAGAGAAGTGACAGCTACAGGAGGATTAGGAATGTTTCAGACTTAAGATTTGTGTTCTTTATTTGCCTTGCAGTATCAGCAGACCTGGTACCATGAAGGACCAAATAGCCTGAAGGTTGCTAGACTATGGATTGCCAATTATTCACTGCCCAGGTAAGGAGACCCCCTAGAAGAAGGAATGTAGTTTATTTTTCCTTGTTTCCTCTCAGGGACCGAGGATCTGCTTTGTAATGACGGGTTGTTCCATGAAATCAAGTGATAGAGATACATGTGTGAACACTGTTTACAACCCATTTGCTCGTGGTAATAATATTCTCTGTCCAGGGCAATGAAACGCTTGGAAGAAGCTCGTCTCCATAAAGAAATTCCTGAGACAACTAGGACCTCCCAGATGCAAGAGTTGCACAAATCTCTCCGGGTAAGACACTCTCAGCAATTGTCCAATAGCATAAAGGTTCTTAATATTTGTTAGATTTTCTACTTTGGCTCACCTCTAGGAAGTAAAGCCAGCATTAATTACTCCCCCTTGCAAGTATACAAGAATCTTAGGGTGGGTTAAATAAAACTGGAAAGTTGCTTTTTTTTTTTTTTTTTTCTTTAAATGATGGGAAAGCCAAGGAACTCTTACATTAACCTATTTGTTGTTTTTTTTTTTTCAGTCTTTGAATAATTTCTGCAGCCAGATTGGGGATGATCGGCCTATCTCCTACTGTCACTTTAGTCCCAATTCCAAAATGCTGGCCACAGCTTGTTGGTAAGTTCCATTTTACAGTGACATTTTCCCTACATGGGGCACAATTCTGAAAAAAATTAGCAGCCGTCTTAGGTATCTGTTTCTATTCGTCTTCCTCTGCTTCTCAAGATGGTGCCAAACTTTTGGGTGAGAAGAGACGCTAGCACTCTACTCAGTGTATTACCCTGTAGATAGAGCCTGTGTTTAGCAGTTCTTACTGTTCACAGTGGAACCCAAAGACCCGTGGCACATAGCAGCCTCTTGTGTCATTGACACTGGTGTTTTGGAGAAGGTCATATAGAGAGTTTGTAGACCAACTACTAGTATCCATACTTCATTTTTCCTATTCAGTTATGTTGCTTAGGCAAGATGCTTAACTTCTCTAACCTGCAGTTTTCTCATCTGGAAAATGGAGTGAGATCTTGTTTTTAAAGTATTTTGCCTTGATAGTGTCTGGCTTGTGGTAGGGACTCAATAAGCATTAATTATTATTTTTTTATCTTTATTTTGTTTTCTGTTTTCCACCACTGTATGCAGAATACTCTTAGGATGTGATAACTTTGTTGAAGATTTGTTTTGTTTTGTTTTTGTGGGAAGTGTTTTTTTTTTTAGTAAGGAAACTTGCCTTGTATGCATAGGAAACACTTCGCTCCACAGAAATTGAGACTTTGTTTCAGGAGAAAGCCAAGGAATGATATAAATTACTCCAGCTCTCCAAGCCTCAGTTACCTTACCTATAAAGTAGAAATTGTAATTCCCGCCTTATCTTCCTCACTCCTGCCGTATCTTCCTCACAGGCCTGTTAGAAAGATCATATGAGATTATGAATATATAAAGTAATTTGTTGGAAATTTTCCAAAGTAAAGTTAAAAAAAAAAACCAAACTTAAGCACTTTGTAGGTGAAAGAATGCTATTCATATTTATTGTTGTTGTTATTATTGCATAGTTTAATTTGGCCTACCTTCCTTCAAAAATTAATCCAGGGGGCCGGCTGTAGCCCAGTGGATAGGGCGCCAGTTCACCACATGGGAGGCCCCGGGTTCAGTTCCCGGGGCCTCTCCGAGCGGGCAGACCGCCTTGAGCCGCCGTGGGCAGGGCAAGTCGCCTGCGAGCAGAGCAGAGCTGCCTGCGAGCGAGGCAAGTTGCCCACGCAGTGAGCTGACTCGGCGCGTCGCCGCAACGGGGGGAGACAAAGCAGACACAGAAGAACACAGAAAAATGAACACATCAAGAACAAGCAGAAAGGGAGGGGATATGTAACAAACAAACAAACAAAATAATCCAATAGTTAAGGGGAATAGCAATATGTGCTCTTAATTATAACCTAGTAGAGGCCTCTGGTTTTAGAAAGCTTGGATATAGCTCTTACTTCCACAACCCTTCAAATCATAGGCATTTTATTTTTATTTCTCTGTCTCCCACTGTGAAGTTTATTGGGGGTGAGAAGAAATTGTCCTTTAGTAATGTTACCAAGGTACCTTTTCCTTCCCAGACCACCCCTGGCTGAGATGCTTTCCTTTGTATTTGATAGGAGTGGGCTTTGCAAGCTCTGGTCTGTTCCTGATTGCAACCTTCTTCACACTCTACGTGGTAAGTTAGAGTATTTTTTAAATCTCAGTCTTTTTTCCACTGTGAACTCTGTTCAGCAATAAAACTCTGCCTGACACTGTGCTGACACTCAGACTTAGTATACACAAGAATAATTCTTGATTTTACTTGACTTGGTTTGGTTTTCTCTGGCTGCAAAGGTAGAAGGTTATGATTTTCATACACATGCCACTTTTCCCCCATGTCCATCCAAGCCCTGACATTTTGCATTCTCTAAACTGAAAACACAAAGTTTTTTGCTTTTTACTTTTTAATAGTCAGATAGTCACATTAATGCTCTATGTCCACATGTTCTGTAATTTATACTTATTGATATCATTCATCATAGTCATAAGTTGTAAGGGAGCAAGAACCCTTTAACGTTCATGTCTCATACTCCCTTAGGCCATAACACAAATGTAGGAGCAATTGTATTCCATCCCAAATCCACTGTCTCCTTGGACCAAAAAGATGTCAACCTGGCCTCTTGTGCTGCTGATGGTTCTGTGAAGCTTTGGAGCCTTGACAGGTAATGATTACTGTTCTGCTGTCCATATTGCAATCACTAAAGTGCATCATTTATTAGTTGGCCCCTGGGAACTGGAAATCTGTCATTTAAGCCCAGAGATGCTCAAAAAGTCAAGATAACTGCGTATGAAAGTAGACTGGAGGGTTTCTTTCTTAGACCTTTTTCACCAGAGGAGTTGTGCCTTAACTTTGGGCCTTAAGTTTTTCCATTGACCTTGGAGAAATGTGCTATCTGGTAGATTAACTAAAGATAATGTTCCTGGCAACATGTTAGTTCTTAGCAAACAGCCACAGGGGAGAGGTTTTGTCTGGCAGTATTGTCAAGGAAGAGATATCTCCTCCCAGCAGCGTCATCCTTCACCTAGAATATATTTTCCAACCTCACAAACAGATTTTTTTATGTGTTTATGAGTGATGTATTGTTTTCCAAAAATTTTTGAAGCAACTTGTTGGCTAAAAGACCTCTGAATTCAGTTGCTTAGTTTTTTTTTCCTTGGGATGCACATGAAGGCTTTTATTCCAGGATTCTTTTAAGATCTAATTAGTATTTCTGCTCTTTGCCAGACAGGGTCTTACCTCTGAGCACAGCAAGTTTTAATTGGCTTCCGTAATACTTAGCAATATTTATTCCCCTAGGGCATTGATTTGTTCTATGTATGCACATTGACAAAGTTCCCTTTTTAATTGCCCTCTTTAGGGTTCATGTTTATTTCCTTTTGCTGATGTTTCAGCTCTTCTCTCTGTGGTTGCTGGGTAGCAGATTTTCATGGCCACCAAAAGGAGACAAATGCTTCTCTATTTAGGAGTTCCTTTTTCCACTTAGATCCTTTAGCAAGCTAAAGGTTAACAAAGATTTGTCTGTAACCCACTTGCACCAAAACTGCTTAATTTCTGTGTCCTCACATCTCTACTAGATCTTTCTTGAATCCCAGCACTGCTTTGATGCCAAGTGCCTCAGTATTTTGCTTATCAGATTAGAGTATCTTTTATTTCTCTCTAATCCTAAATGGCATGGCATTAAGAGTTTATTAACACAGTGAATTGAGGTAGAAAGGCAGTCTGAAATAGTGCCAAGTCTTTTTTAAAACCTTAGAAAGTGACCTGAATTGTTAGCCCTAAAGTTTTTTTTTTTTTTTTTTTTTTTAAATAAATCAATTTTATTGAAACATATCAACAAAGCATACAGTTCCTCCACAGTGCACATCAGTGGTATTTGGCACAATCACATGGTTGTGCATTCATCACCTCAGTCATCATTAGAACATTTTCATTATTTCAATAATAAACAACAACAAGAATAAATAAAATCTATCACCTCTCGATCTCTCTATACGTCCCCTGCTATCCATAGCTCCCATTTCTTAGCCCTAAAGTTTTAACAAATTACAGGTTTTTTTTTTTTTTAAAGATTTATTTATTATTTATTACATATCCCCCCCCCTTTCTGCTTGCTCTTGCTGTGTGTCCATTCTTCTGTGTTTTTCTATGTCTGCTTCTTGTCTCCCCCCGTCCCCGCGGCGACGCGCCGAGTCAGCCCCCCACGGCGGTGGCTCGTTCCGTTCGAGGGTGGCTCCATTCCGTTCCCACGGGCGGCTCCGCTCCATGTTTTGCGGGCAGCAGTCCTCCATGTTTTTGCGGGCTGCCGGCTTCCGCATTTCGCAGGTGGCAGCTTCGCTTTTCACGGGTGACTTTGCCATGCCTGTGGGGGCTCCGCCCTGCCCGTGGCGGCCTCCCGCCTTGCCCACGGTGGCTCTGCCCCGCCCACGGCGGCTTGCCTTTCTCAAGGCCGTCTGCCCGCTCGGAGAGGTCCCCGGGAACCGAACCCGGGGCCTCCCATGTGGTACACCGGCGAGCTCTTTATCCACTGAGCTATCTAGCCGGGCCCTATTTGTAAAATTTTATTGGCTTAAAAAATCATTGCCTAAAGCAAAACTACTTTGAATTGTTGAATTTAAACCATATATAAAAGTAAAATTTATGAAAAAAATAATAGGGGAAAGAAAAAATAAATCTCTATCCTTTAAACTCATGTTTTAATATATGATATCTTATTTTAGAAAAACTATGATAAATTAAATACGCATATAACAATCCCTAGAGCAACCACTAAATAGAAAGAAAATTTTATATATAAA
>PVKH010034699.1:0-11826 GCA_004027955.1 Chaetophractus vellerosus | reverse complement strand
GAAAAAAAAAAAAAAGATCTGGTCTTCAGACTGAGGGTAAAAGGAATGCAAACTTAGGCAAGAAGAACTAAATAGTTCAAAGAATACGGCTAGAAGAGACCCCAAATGGCCTGGCTTGGCAAGCAGTATCAGGGGTCGAGGAGGTTGAAAGCCAGCTCAAGCAGAACCGAGTAAAGTAATTGGTAGAACCGTAACTCTCTGGATCCATCCACATTTGCATCTGGCAGCTCCCTTGATCCACGCTAAAATAATCAGTTCAGCTCAAACATGGACCAAGCAGCTCCGTGCCCTCTAACCAGCTGCTGCTTGCCCAGTGGGCACAGAGCAGGAGGGCAGACACAATCAAGGGAGGGCTTTTGGAGGAGAGGGTCCACTGTGAAGCCTTACATGGTATAGATGAAAGAAACCACACTGCCAAGAGAAACCAGGTGGGTGGGCTTTGGTGGGAAAGTGGTAAAAGGTGGGGCTTAATATGGCATCTTTCAGGAGAGCCTGGAAAACTCCCTCAGCTGGCTGCCCACTTGGGCTAATGCCCCAGCACCTTGCTAAGCCCTGGGAGGTACACAAGATATGGTCTTCACAATGACAACACAAAATCGGACTCTGTTACCAGCCCCACTTCATAGGATAGAAACTGAAGCACAGAGAGGGTCAGTAACTTGTGAGAGGCCACACAGCTGGCAAATGGTAGCTGAGATTTGAACCCAGGTCTCTCTGGGTCCAGAGCCTAAGTTCTAAACTACCATGCCTAGGTTTACCCTAAGAGGATTCCACCCAGGGAGAGAGCCTTACCTTAGGCTATGGGAAGGAAGGTGTCTCCTGAGCACCGCTCCATTAAAGCCTCTTTCTGTGTGCAGGAAGCCATGCAGGCTGTGTTGGTAAGTAAAGCCAAGTCTCATCAAGTCAGACTGAGGTGCTGGGGGAGAACTCAGTGATGAGAGCAGGGGTGGGACTGTGAGAGGGATGTGGTGTGGAAAACATATGGTATGAGTAGTGTGGTGCTTTTTAAAACGTTGCAAAGTCTTTGACACCTGTCCCTGAAAACTACAGGGCCTAACATCCCTCCATCTGAGTAGGGCTGCTACTCCCAAGACAGACGGAGGGAGGGGTCCTCGAAGGAGACCTTAGCAGAGCCCCCACCCATCCCTTCCCGCCTCCACCTACCACTCTTTCTCTTCTCATCCTAGGTGCCAATGCTTCCTGAAGCTAAAACTCATGCTGCTTTCAGCTCTCTCTCCCCAGCCTGGGTTGTGTTTCCAGAAGTTTCCTCTATGGCCTGGCTCCTCTGCCCTGTTCAAGTCCCTCCCAGCTAAGTTTCCCATTATTCCCAGCACCTTCACATGTCCCAGAGCTGGTACATTTGCTATTCCTGTTGGAATCATTCCACCTCAGTCATCCTCCTGCAACGGAGACAGCTGGGTTTGCAGCTATCACTACTGTGTCTTTTCTAACAAGCTATAAGCTCATGACGATATTACCTCTGTACTAAATTTAAGAGCTTGCAGCTGAGGGGTCAATGCTATATACTTTTCACAGCCGGAGAACAGCCTTCCCTCTGCACAAGGTCCTAGGAATGGCCCACCTGTGGGATGCACAAGGCAGGCATACCCCTGCTTTTAGGCTCCACGCCTCACTGCAAGGTCCTGTGCAAGTCGTAGGAGGAGCCAGATTGCAGCTTCTTGACATTTTTGTCCACCTAAAAGCAGCTGTGGAGTTGTAATGTTTTGGAGAACCCAGCCTGGTGAGTAACACTGCCCAAGAGTAGAGGCAGCAGTCATGCCTGGGAGGGCGGGCTAGCCTTACACACCTCAGTAGGAAAGAATCTGACAGAGAACCAAAGATAGGAAAAAGATCTGAAAAATTCATTAGGAAAGGCATGGAACAAATCAAATCCACAAACTCTCTAAAGCAGGGAACACAGGCAGCAACTGAATGTTTGAGTTAAAAGAGCATGTGTTCCTCAGAGATGGCCGATAAAAATCCAACATCTGAGGTGAAGGCAAGGCCCGCTCCTCTGGAGCCACAGACGTACCTTGGCTGACCTGGTGATGGCCCCGATCTCCGAGTACAGGTCGGAGCTGTCTGGGAAGTTTTCCACCACCATGGTGCACACGTGGTGGAGAAGCGACTGCTTGTGTACTGTGTCTTTGACTTCTGGAACCTTCTCGAGGTAGCTTAACTCAAACGCTTTGGCCTGTTTGGTAAACATTAAATAAAAGATGGGAAGAACAAGTTTTATGCAGGCTCTTAGAAGAACACAGGCTCTTAGAATCAATGCCCTGCTGATGTAACTCAATATTTAGTTTCTCTGTGACCAAAGCTCCTCAGGCCATACGTTCTGTCATCCTTAACTGCTTACACAGGGACCAGCCTCACTGAGCCCTTTCACAGCCTTAATCAGAGGGCTGCAAGGCAGTGGGGCTGGGTCTCTGCCACCTGGGTATCTGTAGCTTCTTTCTCCCCTTGGCCTGCTGCTTTTCTACTTCCTGGCTAAAACTAGGCCAATTTTTTAAAAAATGTCTCTTTTTAAAAATGTATCAGAATGCATATAAGCACAAATATTTTCGTGATAAGCTAAAAAATAAAAAAATAAACAGAAGAAAATATCCCGCTGTTAATTTTGACAGTAGCCAAGGTTTGTAAGGAACAGTGTGTTTATTTTCCTAACTTTGCTTATTTATAGCAAGATACAGGTTCATATAAATAAGCCCTGATATTTTAAGGACAAAATCCCACCCAGATTTTCAGTTAGAAGATACAAAATTGCTTGTTCAGCAGTGCTTTGGAGGACCAGAGTATAACCTCCATCCAAGTGGTTGGCAGGGATTTTGTGATAAGAACGGTAGGAGGACAAGGGATGTGAAGGACTTACATTAGTTCCATTTAGAAAGTTCCCAATGGCTAACAGAGTAGACAGGATAAAGCCCAAGGTTTTATTGTTTTCCAACTGGTCTATTCCTTCCTTCAGGTCCAAAAGTGGTTCCGCTACTTCCTTTCAGTTAAAAAAAAATGGAAGAAGATATTGATGTACATTTTAGTTCTACTTTGTGATTTTCAATTCCAGTACAAGGCGATCCCATGTGATGGGCATGTGCTCTCAGGTGTGTAAAGCACCACAATGAGCAGGGCAAGTTTGCCTAATCCCCAAAGCCTCTCCAGCAGAAACTAGAAGTCTAGCTGTGGTTAAGAGGAGCTTGTGCTGGAGTGACAAATGCTCTGTCATTCCCCTGTTCCCGTCCATCTTTCAGGCCAGACCCTTAGGTCATGCCCTCCCTGTTCTCTCTCCCAATCATGGCTGACTCCTATGACACTCTTCCTTCACCTGTTCCTCCTGCAGCCTTCCTCTTTGCCCTTCTCCTTCCATGCAGATGACGCTGGAAACTGTGACCTCACTGTCCTTGAATCTCTTCTCTAGGCACTCCCTTGCCTGTCCCCAGTGAGGCTCTCCCCCCAGCCTACAACTGAAAGCCAGCAGGTTCAGCTTCTTTCTCGGCAGCCTAGCTTCTGCCAGGTGGCCCTGCCACTCCCCAGCTGAGGCTGCCTTAGTGACCTCTTTTCTCCATGATGTCATCTCACTTTGCTAGAGGAAGTCACCTGAAAATGCTGAGAGGTATGTGACCAAGTCAAACCGTCACCTGAGCAGATCTGCATCTTATCCCTGGTTGATTCCCTAACGAGTCAAACACAGTAGTTCCCTCCTGAAGCCCACAAGCTCACTGCCACCTATCTGGCCCTCAGCATAGGACCTTGCCGTGTCTGTCTGTGGGAAGATGGAAACCAGGCAGGCTGTCCACCTACACTGCTGCATCTGTCTTCCATCTCTCCCTTTTCCTCTCCACTGGTTCTTTCTGCTCACCTGTCTCCTCTGCTTTCTACCCAAGATGAGCTCCCCAATGCCTTCACTGTCAAGGTCCCTTTCCTTCTCCTCTCCCTTCAACCTCTTGCAATCTGTTTCATCCTTAGCTTTCTACTGCAAATATTCTCTCCAAGACCCTCTAATCAGCAGAGCCAATGGCATGAGGAAGAATGACAGGTGGTTTTCTATATTGTGCTTTTCTGTACTTTCCAAATTTTCTACAATGAGCATATAAAGACAAAAAATTTTACTCTATTTTTTTTACTAGTCATCTGGTGCTCACAATTAAGTGTCTGAGGCTGGTGTCAGGCAGACTTTAGAACAACCCCCACCATTGGCAGGCTGCCATCACTTAGAGGAAACAAGCACATCACAATCAACTCATCCTTCAAACTCTGCCTTCAAGAATGATACTTCACAACCATCACCAATTAAAAACCGACTTCCTCCACAAGGAGCACAAAGGAATGGCCGCATCTCTTACGAAGTGCTTACCTTCTCTGTGGTTTCATAATCCATTTTGAATGCCCAGAGGTGGAGGCGAGCTGAGAGCTCGCTGATGGAGGAGAGTGTGAGGAGGAACTGCTCTGCGCTGCCCAGGGGCACTTCAGGGTTGGCCAGCTGAGCTTCCTGGATTTTCTGCTTCTCTTCTTCAGTGGGAATCATGGTGAGAATTTTCTGGAAAGATGGGATAACACAGTCTGTTTACTCTTAGTGATAGATAATATCCCACCCCTTTTATGTTTTCAAATCATATTGTAGTTTTCCAACCAGGTAGTAGAGATATTCTGATGTCAGTGTTTTTTCTTTTTCTCCTTCCTTCCTTCTTTCCTTCTTTCCTTCCTTCTTCCCTCCCCCCCTTTTTTTATCACATACAGGTCGTATACTATCACAAATGAAATACATTTTAGAGAAGGAAAGCTCTTTGTAGCATCTAACATTCATTTGGTCTAAAATTGTCTCCTTCTATTTGATCCTGTTCCATAAATAACTTAAGCAACTTGCCCAATGTTTCCGGGGTCTTGTATCTGAAGGGCATTCTAGGAAAATGTTCTGGGTTGACTTGTATCCCCATAAAAGATATGTACAGGTCCTAACCTCAGTCCCATGAATGTGACCTTGTTAGGAAATAAGGTCTTTGACGATGAGATTAGTTAAGAGGAAGCCAAACTGGAATCGGGTGGGCCTTAATCCAATATGACTGGTGTCCTTATAAGGAGAAGCATATCTGGCCACACAGATAGACAAGGAGGAAAAAGCCATGCAACGACCCAGGCCGAGGCGGAGGTGCTGCAACAGCAGGCCCAGGAACACCAGGGATTGCTGGCAAACACCAGGGTTTGGAGCGGACAAGGCAGGATCCTCCCTTCCGGTCCAGCGGGAGTGTGGCCCCGCCACACCTAGATTTCAGACTTACAGCCTCCGGAATGTGAGATGACAGATTTCTGTCGCTTTAAGCCACCAGATTTGTGGTACTTCGTTATGGCAAGAAAGGGCAATGGGAGGTGGGAGAAAGGTGAAAGAATGAGATAGAAAGATTAGGGAACAGGGAGAAGGAAATGAAGAATGTTGAAGAGAGATGCCTTCTAGCACTTCTCATGGATTCACTTAAAAGCTTACAGAAACGAACCATTTCCAAGAACTCAGATTGACTTTTGTATATGAAATTTTAATCATTTTAACTATATTTCAAAATTTATATAGAAATGTAATACTTTAAAAAATATCAGAGTCAAGCCTGGTTGAGGAAAAAATGATGATGGTATTTATAAAAAGGAATACTTACCTACTAACTAAAAATATATATCTGCTTAATTTTATTTGCGTTTGGTAAATTGTGGAAGGCAGAGTAGGCAAAAGATATCAGGATGATTATGATTCTTATAGGTTCAAATTCCTTAGTTATGACATTTTAAAAGATAAAAATTCCCAGTATGTGATACTTCATATACCATCCCCTTTGTGGTAAGATGCCTTTATTTTCTCTCATTTCTTTTCTCTACCATTAAAGCATAGAAACACACCACTTTGTGCCATGATTTTTGGTAATTAATGTTAATTCATTAATTATAAGTGGCTTTGGTTATTGCTTTACAATGGCAAACATCTGGATAAAAGGTGGGAAGGAGTTCCAGTTCTGGTTGAGATGGAATAAGCACACTCTACCCTGTTTTTCCCTCTGAATGCAACTGTAAAACCTGCACAGCATGCATGGGCAGCTATGTGCAGACTCTGGAAAGTAAATGGTGGCAGGTGGATTGGGGAAGAAGACGGGAATTGGAAGAACAATCAAACGGGCAGTGAAGTGACCATTTTCCTCTGGTATTTTGCAGCCTGGGCTGACAGCAGCCCCAAACCAAGAAGAAACAATCAGATAAAGACAGGCAGAGCTCTAGGGGAACTCTCTAGTTTTGGCTCAAGGAGTGGGAAAGGAGTCTCATGGCAGCAACAGAGTGGCAGCAGGGCTGTCAGGCACCTAAAACTCTGAGGGAGGGGAAACTTCCTCTCCAGGTAGAGGTCCTGTGGTCCCAAGAGGGTGGGGCAAATCCCCACGGTCTTTTTCTTCTCTCTGTTCTCCTTCACCTTGACTCCAGAGATAGATACAGTTGCAGAAACTTCATGGCAATGTGGGGTAACTAAAGCTCTAGCTTTCAGCTGGAGGACCAAAAAGAAGACCCATGAAACCAGAAAGGACTGGGGAGATCACAGAAAAGGAAGAGCTTGCAAAAGCAAATACATAAAGTTTTTTAAGAATTTCTGGGCTCACCCCTAAGCTGTGCCAGTGTGAATCACAACTCACAGTGGACACACTGGAACATATGATCTGAACTCAAAAAGGTGAGGGAACACTTCTCAACTGTTTTCATGAGATGGGAATTACCCTAATACAAAAACTAGACAAAGACTGTATAAGACAAGGTAACTACAGACCAATATCCATGACGAACCTAGATGTAAAATCCTTAACAAAATATTTTAAATATATAAAGATCAATACAGTAAGATACATAAAAATATTGCTATACTTTATATAGCCATATATAAATATAACCACAACCAAATGGGATTTATCCTGGGAATGCGAGGTTGGTTCAATATATAAAACTCAATGTAATCCATGAGATTAAGAGTCTGAACAAGGAAACTACAAAATCATTACATTTCAATACCCATTCATGATAAAAACTCTCAGAGAAGGAAATTTCCTCCATCTGATAAATGACATATTTTAAAAAACCATGCAGCTAACATCATACTTAACAGTGACACACTAAATGCTTTCCCTCTAAGATTGAGGACAAGGATATCCCCTCATGTCATTCCTATTTAATGAGGTACTAGAAATTTGAGGCAGGCATATAAATGAAATAAGGCACTGACTGGAATGGAAAAAAAGAAAACTGTACCTATTTGTAGATGACATGATTGTCTACAAAGAAAACTAAGAAATACACACACACACATAAGTGAATTTAACAATGTTGCATAATAGAAAGTCAATACACAAGAAATACACACACACATAAGTGAATTTAACAATGTCGCATAATAGAAAGTCAATACACAAAAATCAATTTTATTTCTATATATTGATAATGAAGAATTAGAAACAATTTTTTAAAAATACCATTTACAATGAAATACCTAGATATAAATAACAAATCATGCAGGATCTATATACTGAAAACCAGAATATGCTGATGAAAGCAATAAAAAATCTAAATAAATAGAGTGATAAAATCACAGATTGAAAGACTCAAAATAGTCAAGATATTAATTTTATACAGACTGAACTCAATTCCAATAAAAATTTAGCATGATGTTTTTGTAGATATAGACAAGCTTGTTCTAAAATTTACATGGCAAGGCAAAAGAACTAGAACAGCCAAAACAATTTGAAAATGAAAAACCTCGGAAGACTTACACTACCTAATTTTGAGACCTACTATAACACTATAGCAATTAAGATAGTGTGGTATCAGCAAAGGATAGACACTTAGTTCTGGAACAGAATTTCTGGGCTCACCCAAAGCCCTCAGAATGAAAAGACAATTCCAGACTGGAAGAACATGTTTGTGAATAACATATCCAACAATGGACTTGTGTCCAGAATACCTAAAGGCCCCTCAAAACACAATGGTAAGAAACACAAAAGGTAATTTAGAAAGTGGACAAAACATCTAAACAGACACTTCACCAAAAAGGATATATGGATGGCAGATATAGCATATGAAAAGAGAGTCAGCATCATTAGCCACTAGGGAAATACAAAATAAAAGCACAAAGAGATACCATTACACACCTTTGTTGGCTAAACAAACTGTAATACATCCCTATGTTGGAATGCGACTGAGCAATAAAAAGGAACAAACTATAGATGCACAGAACAACTTGGATGACTCTCAAAGGCACTGTGCTCCCTGAAAGAACTCAGTCTCAGAAGGTCACACACTGTGTGATTCCATTTATGTGATGTTCTTGAAAAGACAAAACCATAGTCATAGGGAATAGATCAGCAATTGCCAAGATTAAGGGTGGGTTTGGGCTGTGACTGCAAAGAGGCAGCATGAGAATTCTGAGGGGAAATGGGACTATTCTGAGTCCTGATTGCAATGGACATTACATGAATCTATACGTGTTTTAAAACTCACAGAATGGTACACCAACAAATCAATTTTACTCTATAGTAATTAAGAAAAAAATAACAAAATAAGAAACTGGCCACTTGACATATCACAATCACCAATCATGCACATTTTTACTCGATTACAGATGATGCAGCGGGATGTGCCTGGGTGGGGCAGGAGACCTGGCTTTGATAGGCGGGTAACAGGTAGGGTGTCTCAGTAGCTCATCAGAAGCCAGTGATGCAAATCTGCATTGAAGACTTTTGTTCTGTGCTCCAGGCAGAGTCAGGTCACACAAGGGGAGACCTGGACAAGCCCTCAGATTCTCCCTAATTTTCTCTTCTTCATGGCTCCAAACACAGAGGTTACATAGACAGAAATTCAGTAGTGGGGGAAATATTTAAGGACAGTGCTCCTTCCTCTCCCTCTACTTGGCTCATGCCCCACCAGTTCATGCTATGGAACCCACCTGTGCACACAGATGGTTTAAAAAAAAATTAACCAAAACAATTCAATCAGATGTTGCTTCTTTAAATCCATCCGTGATATGAACTCAACTCATTTGCAAAATAACAACTTAAATAAAATTTGTATTTAATTTCAAGTTAACTATGTATAAAAATATCAAAACAAAAAATTGTCAACATTTTTTACCCGTCTTCAGAAGACTTTTTCCTGCGATGAGTTTTGTTACTTTTTTCCTTTGAGAAAGTAATCACTCTTATTTGTGTTTTTCACTTCTCTGACTAATTTAAACCATTTGTTCACTGTCGAAGATTTATGAGGTTGCCATCTGCCAGTTTATTATTTTTTTACACACAACTGACAAGAAAAATAGCTGCAAGACAGTGACACAGCAGGTCAAAGCGATCCCTATGAGCAGATGGCCCGTTTTTCCATGAGCAGACCAGAGGACACGTACAAGGAGGTACATTGAGTCTGCTCTTCTACCATATCTGTAAACTTCTTGATGATTTTATGATCACCATTTGCTTTTGCAGGAAGAAAAACATCAAGACCCATACCTAAGAACCCTACAGACAAAGTTCCTTCCTTACTTGCTTTTCTAACTGGATGTGGTATTCAAGAGGAAAATGCAGAGGTCGCCTTTTTTTATGGACCCCAAAGCTATTAGGTTTGGCCTTCTCATTCACCTGCAGGTGAGACCATGATGAGTAATTATTAACTTCAGGAGTTTGGAACAGAACCTTGGTGACTACTTTCGCTAAGAATCTACCACAAGGATTTTGGTGACAGCAACAGAAAGTTAAGCCCTTGGCCCAGAGCCTGGTATCTAAGCATCTTGCACAGTCTCGTGAGAAAATGGCTTTCCATACATGTAACTGTTTACCTGTAGACTTCTTGTTTTCACACTTCTCAAGGGCCTGGATATTACCATCTTGCATTCTCCCAGTGAGGCATGTGGGCAGAAATTATCGTATGGAACCTACAGATGCAGTGACGTGCTTGAGGCCACGTTGTTATCATCCAAGGAGGAGGTGGAGAACAACCTAGGGGCTCTTCCTAGTTTCCTAGCACCAATTCCATAGGTCAATGGGATTCAAGCAGAAACACAAAACAAACAGTGCATTTTTAGCTCAGTGCCCACACAGTGGGATGCTCTGGTTTCCTGATGTGGCAGAGCAGACGGCGACTCCCTGAAGTCACGGTCCAGCACCGGTATGGACACCTACAGATAGAGTGTGTGCCATACAAATGGACTGAAGAGTCTGTGGCCAAACAGAAACTCGGCTTCTGGAATGTTGACAGTTCTGGCAGCCAAACTGCACCGAATTAAAGGTATTTTGGGACCACTCAATTATGATACCCTTTGAATAGACACAGACATCAAAAAAGAAAAAGAAAAAGAAAAAAGAAAGAAAGAAAAAAAGGAAAGTGCTCCATTCTTCCATTTGTGATAACTAGATCACATTTTACTTGGGAAAATATCACTAATGCTTCTTAGAGATAGCCCTCAAATAATTTTCTAGCATTTTAATACTCTTATGAAAAAACTACTTAATTAGTTACAACTCCCTCAGGTTTCCATGACAAACTCAAATACATACTAGGGGTTGCTAAGAAAGCCATAGACATCATTTAATAATCCTAATTACATTTAGGTAAACAGAGCCTTCAAATGGCCCTATTAAACTGTGCTGCCGTGCTATGGTACCCACATCCGAGAAGCAGACAGTTTGGCACCAGGCCCTTTGGGCGCAAGCTGGAAATCTTATTAGCAAGGATCTGTAAGTACACGACTACCATCTCCTTTCAGTCTTGATTTAACTCTTGAACAACAAGCCTAGAGAAAAAGCATGGGATGACTGGCCTCAGGAACACATGGATTTAGACCATCTGCACCTCAGATGTCCCTCCAATCAGTGCCAGAGCAGCATGTGACAGCTGAGTGCCCTGGATTCCACCTTCTCCAAGCAGGCTGACTTCCCCTAGAGCCTTCTCAGCCATGCCTGAGAAGAGCTGAGGCATATGCACTGTCTCTGGGATGCACACAGACAGTCTTTAGATCCATGGTTCTCAACTGAGGCAATTTTTGCCCCCAGGGGACATTTGACAATGTCTGGAGACATTTGGGGGTGTCACAAGTGAAGTGGTGCTGCCGGCGTTTAGTGGGTAGAGGCCAGGGATGCTGCTAAACATCCTACGCGGCCTGACAGGCTGCAAACAAAAAACTGTCTAGCTCAAAATGTCAGCCATGCTGAGGCTGAGAAACCCTGCATTAGACGAAGACCGTTTCATAAAAATAATGTAACTCCAAGTGTTGTTGAGGCTAAATATGAATTTATTGAGGGCTCACAAAACAATAAAACCTCAGTAAGGGTTCCCCACTGTTTTCTGTAGCTGTGTCTTCTCACTTCAATTTGTCCCATACACCGGCTACTCTCAGGCGGAAAACCGTTGGCAGCACTGCTGGACTGCGTTGCCTCGTGCATGCTTCTCACTCCCTTTTCAGATTTCCTCTTATCTTTTTGACACACAAACTCAGGCCCAGAGTGTCCCTCCTGAATCAACTGTCCCCAGGCCCATGGCCTGGACTCTAGACTCAGCTTCTCAGTGGCTTGTGAGCCTGGGCACAGACCCCCGATGGGGCTCGTTTTCCTCACGTGTGAAGTGGGAACCTAATGGCATGAGCCTGCAAGGCTTTGATGAGAATCTGTGCACGGCACCTGCCTGGAGCCTGGCCCACAGGAAGAAAACTGTGAAACTCGGGGTTTGGGGTGATAGTGGCGCTCCCGCCTCTGATATCATGACTGTTACCACTATTCCCGCCTGGATCGAAAGGTGTTCAGCTGGGAGCCAGTCAGAGAAGGAAAAATCATA
>PVKH010034698.1:0-11829 GCA_004027955.1 Chaetophractus vellerosus | reverse complement strand
CGTAGATTACATAAATGTTACATAAAAAATATAGGGGATTCCATCTGTCCCACTCCCTACCCTTCCAACATTTTTCCATATTAGCAACTTTTTGTTTCACCGCCACAAGAAACCTTCTTTCCTCTGTTCCTTTTTCAGGAATACTGATCTGTTCTGTTTGTTGTGCAGAATTTTTTTTCTAGCTCCTATGATTTGTTTAACTGTTCTGCCTCATATATTGCCCCTTTTTATTTGACTTTTCAGTCCTGGGATCCATCCTGCCTTACAGAAGTTCAGCTCACCCTTTGATTTTTCTGTGAGGCTTTTCTGCTTTCCGTAATTTCCCCATTAGGGTATCCTGCCACAGGTATCCATATGGCACCAATCATCTAAAAGTTCTATTTTTTCATTTATGTGCTCAGTCAGAGAGCAGGTTGGCTGTGTGCATCTTTTGCCAACAGTTCTGCACAGTCTCTTGTTTTCTGTGGGCACTTTTGTATGCAAGTGCTCACCAGCTGCTTGGGTTCTGCCCTAGGACTCTTGGCTTTGGGTCCCTGTACTTGGATATACACAGGGTTCTAACTCTGCTGTGATTGGTTTTGTGGTCTGCATCCATGGCAGGAAGTCTGTAGGCCATGCTGCCACTGTGTGACTCAAGCCAAGTGGAACCAAGTGAGGGGGAAATGTGTGACTGGAAGGTCTGAGTCATAGATCTCCTATCTTTTTTCTTTAATTTAGTACTTGTGGAGTCATCTCTAGTCTCTGTTATCCTCCAGAGTTCCAAGCAAGTGTTATTTGTCCATTTATTAGTTGTTTCTGAGGGGAGACTTGTCCATGGGATGTCCTGTGTAACCATGGTGATGAAATCACTTCTAGTGTATTTTTCATATGTGCACTTTACCATATTGAGAAAGCTTCCTTCGATTCCTATCTTTTGGGGTGTTTTTATCAAGAAAGGGTGCTGTATTTTGTCAAATGCATTTTCTTCATCAGTCAAAAGGATCATGTGATTTTTCTTCAATTTATTAATGTGGTTTATTACATTAACTGATTTTCTTGTGTTGAACCACCCTTGCATACCTGGGATAGAAACCACTTGATAGTGGTGTACTATTCTTTTAATGTGCTTTTGGATTCAGTTTGCAAGTATTTTGTTGAGCATTTTTGCATCTATATTCATTAGAGATATTGATCTGTCATTTTTTTTGTAGTATCTTTATCTGGTTTTGATATTAGGGTGATGTTAGCTTTATAGAATGAGTTTGGTAGTGTTCTTTCCTGTTCAGTTTTTTGGAAAAGATTAGTATTAGATCATCTTTGAATGATTGGTAGAATTCACCTGTGAAACCATCTGGTCCCAGGCTTTTCATCTTTTGGTGGTTTTTGATGACTGTTTCAATTTCTTCACTTGTAATTTGTTTGTTGAGGTCTTCTACTTCTTCTAAGGTCAGTGTAGGTGGTTCATGTGTTTCTAGGAATTTTTCCATCTCAGCTACCTTGTCTAGTTTTTTGTTATACAGCTGTTCATAGTATCCTCTTATAATCTCTCTTATTTCTGCAGGGTCAGTAGTAATGTCCCCCTCTCATTTCTCATTTTATTTATTTGTGTCTTCATTCTTTTTTTCTTTGCATGTTTTTTCTTTTATTATTTCTTCTTTTTTATTTATGTCTTCTCTCTTTTTTCTTTTGTCTTTAGCTAAGTGTTTGTTGATTTTTTTTGATCTTCTCAAAGGACCAACTTTTGGTTTTGTTGATTTTCTCTGTTATTTTGTTCTCAATTTCATTTATTTCTGCTCTGATCTTTACTATTTCTTTCCTTCATCTTCTTTTGTAATTAGTTTGTTGCTCTTTCTAGTTCCTCCAGGTGTGCAGTTAGATTTTCAATTTTAGCTCTTTCTTCTTTTTTCAGGTAAGCATTGAGAGCTATAAATTTCTCTCTCAGTGCTGCCTTTTGTGGTGTCCCATAGGTTTTGATAGGTTGTGTTCTTATTTTTATTTGTCTTAGGATATTTGTTGAATTCTCTTGCAATTTCTTCTTTGACCCACTGATTATTTAAGAGTATGTTATTTAATTTCCATATATTTATGAATTTTCCCATTTTTTGTCCATTATCGATTTCCAGCTTCATTTTGTTATGATCAGAGAAAGAGTTTTGTATAATTTTAATTTTTAAAGAATTTTTGAAACTTGTCTTTTGATTCAACATACGCTCTATCTTGGAGAAGGATCCATGATTGCTTGAAAAGAATGTATGTCCTGCTGTTTTGGGGTTCAGTGCTCTATAGATATCTGTTAGGTCTAGTACATTTATCATATTATTCAAGCTCTCTGTTTCTTTATTTATCTTCTGCCCAGATGTACTATCCAATACTGAGAGTGGTGTAGTGAAGTCTCCAACTATTATTGTAGAGACACATATTTCTCCCTTCAGTTTTGCCAGCATGTGTCTCACATTTCTTGTGGCACTCAGGTTAGGGGCATAAATAATTAGTATAATTATTTATTCTTGGTAAATTGCACTTTTTATTAATATATAATGACCTACATCATTTAACAGTTTGCATTTAAAATCTATTTTATGTGATATTAGTTTTGTTACTCCAGCTCTTTTTTGGTTACTATTTGCATGGAATATCTTTTTCCAACCTTTCGCATTTAACCTGGTTGTGTCTTTACATCTGAGATGAGTCTCTTATAGAATACATATAGATGGCTTGCATTTTTTATCCATTCTATCAGTCCATGTCTTTTGATTGGGAAGTTCACAGCAATTAACGATCAATGTTATTACTGTAAAGGCATTACTAACTTCATCCATTTTGTTCTTTCGCTTTCTGCTGTGATATTGTGTTATTGTGGGGGTTTTTTGCCCTTTAATTTCCCCTTCCTAATAGTCTTCATTTCTACACTCTTCCAAGGCTCTCACCCTTGTTTATTCCATTCACATTGCAGCCCGTCCTTTAGTGTCTCTTCTGATTCTGGTCTTTTGGTAACATATTCTATGAGTTTTGTTTGTCTGTGAAGACTTTCAACTCACCTGCATTTAAAGGACACTTTTTCTGGATATACAATTCTTGACTAGCAGTTTTTCTCTTTCAGTACCTTAAATACATCATACCACTTTCTTCTCTCCTCTGTGGTTTCTGATGAGACATCAGCACTTAATTTTATTGAGGTTCTTTTGTATGTGATGCTTTGCTTTTCTCATGCTGCTTTCAGAATCCTCACTTTATCTATGATATTTGTCATTCTGATTAGTAAGTGTCTCGGGGTAGGTCTATTAGACTTATTCTGTGTGGTGTAGTGTCCTTCTTGGGTATCAATGTTTATGTCTTTCATAAGGGTTCAGAAGTTTTCAGTGATTATTTACTCAAATACTCTTTCTACCCCTTTCCCATTCTCTTTTCTAGGACAACTGTAATGTTTATGTTTGTGCATTTCACATTGTCATTCAATTCCCTGAAAATCTGTTTCATTTTTTCTTTTCTCTTTCTGTTCTCCTGTCTTTTCCAGTTCAGGTATTCTTTCTTTGAAATCACTCACTCTGTCTTCAAGCAATTCAAATATGCTCTTATGTGCTCATAATGTATTTTTAATCTCATCCTTCATGTCCTTCATTCCCATAAGGTCTGTTACTTTTCTTCTCAGGCTTTCAAATTGTTCTTTATGCTCACCAAGTGTTGTCTTAATACCCTTTATCTCTTTAGTCATATTTTCTTTCAATTCTTTGAATGGATTTTGGAGAGTTTTGTGATTATCATTGATTAATTGTCTTAATTTCTGTATCTCTTCAGGATACTTAGTTTGTTCCTTTGGCTGGGCCATCTCCTTGTTTTCTAGTATGACTTGTAATTTTTTGCTGATGTGTAGGATCTGAGTATGTTGGTGCATTTAATTTGATGGCTAATTTTGCTCTCTTGCCTATTGTTGTTTTTTGTTGTTTTATTTTCACAGCTCTTCTTTGATACTTGGTTCAACTTATTCTAAGTCTTTAAAATTACCTAGCTTCAGTTATCAAAATTGGGCCAGTGACTAACTACTGGGACACAGATTTTCTCCTAGGAGTTAGGGTACAGAGAGACCCAAAAGCAGTTTTTGTCCATGCAATTTCCAGACCGGTCACCAGATGGTGCTCATCAGCACACCTTTCCGTGGAGGTGTTTCAATCTCTGCTTTCCTATGTTTTGGTTTGGTGAGAGCCAAGATTCAAAGCAGGCTCTGCTGCCTGAATTCACTGAAGAGAAGGCCCCAGACTCCCCCTCCCTTTTCCCTTGTAACAGCTGAAAGGGAAGAAGATGTCTATTTTCCTCTCTGTTGACTGCAGTGAGTCAGGGGGTTTACCCCATCTTAATACCTTGATGGTGGGGAAGTGGAGCACTTTCCATCCACTACAGCTGTTTGGTAACTCACATTTGTTGTTTGGGGTTCTTCATCTCTCTGTCCCTCAATCTCCTGGGAGTTATGTAGCACTGTCCCAGTCTATTGATCCCCAGAGTAGGTCCCTCAGACAGCTTTTAATTCTTTCTCCATTGTTTTTGTGAGACTTGAGCTCTGCTTGCATACTCAAATGCCATCTTTCCAGACTGCTACCTTCTAGTGTATTTTCAATCCCCAAAAGTTCCATTACATTACCTCTTAAAATTTCTAATACTTCATCATGTGTCATCTTCTCGATTCCCTTTAGTTTAATACCCATGTTCTCCTTTAGTTCGTTGTATTTATTTAGGAAGTTTGACTGATTATCTTTGACTGGTTTTTCCAATGTTTTAATTTTAATTTATTCATTTGAATGCACCATCTCTTTTTGTTTCCTCTGTATGACTTATAATATCTTTGATGTCTGAGCATTTGATTATTTTGATGTGCTAACTCTGGAAGTCACTTTCTCCCTTTTCCTGACAGTTTCAGTATAGATTGGCTGTGTTTTAATGCTCTTCATTCAATGCTTTAAATTTATAATGAACCTTTAGAACAGTTCTGATTTATAATGAAACTTTAGAACAGGTCCTGGTTACCTGTTAGGCTTTTCTTAGGTCTTTTCTGAACCTGTACTATGCCCTAGTTGTACACAGTTAATCTTAAGCTTACCTTATTATATTCAACAGTTACCTCTCCAAGAGAGGTTTTCCTTTGCCTTGTTTCTCCCCCAGGAGTTCTCTTTATTTTTATACAGGTTTTCCTTTTTGGAAGCTGTGGTTTGCTTAACTCCATTCTCACACTCTGGACCTCCCTTTCACTCCAGCTTTCAGCCCTAAGCCTGCACTGCCATGCAGCAGCTCTGCTTCCCTTTTGGTGTAACTTTTCTGCTTCCAGTAACATCTAGGTTAGGGGATCCTGACCCTTCCCTACATCTCTCATTGGAGTCAGATGGGGTCAATTTCCAAAGTCACTTGATATCTTCATTTAGATGCACCAGTAATTAGTATCTAGTCTGGGAGTCTCCACAGCTTACCAAGTATTCACCCCTGGATCACTCTTGCTTCAGGGAGTTGCTTTGAACTCCTAGCACAGACTGCTAAAGTGTTGCTGTGGGTCTGTGTGGCCTCAGTTCCCTCTGTTTGAATGTGTGTTGATGCTAAACTGATGCTGTGGGTGAATCTGTAGTCAAAGACCACAGTAGAAGGTGTCTGGGTCAGGCTGTTGCCAGTGAGTGATATATGAACTGTGGGAGGATTCCAGACTGGTAAATTTGTCCCACCCTTATCCTACCAGTTAAGGGTATTTATCTGTTTAAATTCAGTGTTCATTGATTTATTTTGTAGTCTCAAATTGTCCTTCAGAGTTCCATGTGCTTTTTTTCTTTTTTTTTTTTTTTAATTATTGGTGCTTTTTTATTTAGCTGTCTCTAAGGGGGAACACTGCCATCTTGATGATGTCACTTCAGCCCCAAATTTAAACACACATAAGTTCAAAGATAAAAGTATGCAAAAGATTAATGCCAAAATTAAAATCTTCTAGTTTGTGTGAGCTTAAATGCTCAAAATTATCAACCAAATATCATTTAAATTTCTCCTACTGTACTTTCAGAGGGATCTCTTTCTAATGTTAGGGTAGGTTTGAGTTTCACTCAGTAGCTTCAAACATGGATGTCTTCCATGGAAGTCTTGTGGTTCTTATTAGACTCAAAGATTTCCTTCATTTTATTTCAAGTTAAGTTTAGAATTGCTCTAGAAAGCACAAGATAATCTCAGCCTAGACTCTAAATCTCACAATATAAGAAAAAAACACACAAATCAAAGACACAATAATAGTAAGTTTGGCAGATTACATTCTTAATGACTAGTACCAAAAAAGAGGAACAGTGTATCTGAGGGAAGATGAACAGAGAAGAGAAATTGCCAGTCTGCCTAGATATCTCTCATCTTACGACACATGTCTATTTGAAAAAGGATTTGCTTGGGATATATACATGTCCAATAAATAATAGGTCTCAGACAGGTGAAATAATCAGCCCAAATCATACTGATACTAATTTCTAGGCTAAGAATTTGATTCAATATACTTCACACTCTATAGTAATTTTCAGTAAGCATAGCTGGTAGACCTGTAAATAAAGAAGTAAAAATAAATAAATCATTTCTCCCATTCCCAGAAACATTTAATGGTTTTCCATTGCCTCTAAGAAGAAATCAAAACTCTTTAAAAACCATTAAAGTCTTAAATACCAGTGACCTTGGCCTAAACATTATGGCAACTTGTACCTGTTCTTTCAGATCACAGGATGTATTTACTATACTCAGATGGCCCATGCCTCCTATGATTCAAAGATTTCACTCATAGTGTTCCCTCTACATAGAACATTTTGTTTCTCTCTCTCTGATTTTTGAAATGAAGTTCTTTTGCTTATTCTCCTTCCCTCCCCCACTCTCTGTGTCTTTTTGCTCTTATTCTCTAACAATTTCCTGTTGAGAAATTAACCTGAATGGGGTGTGGTTCATTCAATTCTCAGTGGCTGTGCCAGGACTCCAGGCATTGCTAAACAGGCTGCCTCATTGCCCTGCCCCTCCTGGATTGTCATTCACTCCCAGATAACCCCTTATCAAGTACTTCTGAAACGTATAAAGCTTCAGCTAGTTGGAAGTGGCAGAGCCAATACTGAAAAAGGTAGAAGTAATTTTCAGGTTGTGGGAAGAGAATTGGGACCCTTCAGGGCAATGGTGATGGGATGATGAGAAACAAAGGATCACACTGAAACCTGTTCCAGTCTTCTTGATGCTTCTGTCATGTCAGGAACCATATTTCCACCTATCCTGAATAGAAAGGATCACGGAGATAGTGGCAGTCAGTAGGGAGGACAGCACTGCTCTGGAATTACACAGGGGGAGCATAAAATAGGCAGCTACTTAAAATTTATTGACCTAGTACTTGACTGTTCTTTACCTAAGGGACCCTTGGCTAATACCTACATATTTATTACTCAAAAATAAATGTTCTTATTCCTCCTGAAGTATTCATGAAGACTGAGCTGAATGTACCATTCTAAATGGGATTATAGGGATGGACAGATTGGGGGTATAGAGATGCTCCTTTGAAGTGAACATTCTCCAAGGAAGTTGCTTCTGGGCTTCTCTTTCACTGTCTACTGAGTGAAAACACTGAGATTTGTGTTAATGATTGACATCTTAACTCATTTCTTTTCTCAGAACCTCATTACACTGAAAGGATCAAATGGCTTTCATCCAAATGAACATAATGCTTTCAATCTCCATCTTGGTGTTTTGTGTTTTCTCTGGTGAGTAATTTTTCTAATACTCAGTGGGAAACTTCTAAATATTCAGTTGCTGAAAAATGGTCCAAATTCAATATGGACCTCACTGATAGTCCTTTTGATGATTGTTTTCTGGAACCCCTGGTCATTACTGATTAGGTAGGGGGTATTTTTAAAGAGAACTAAACTTGGATAAGAGGTTAGATATATTGAATTTGATTGCAAACCCTACCCCTTGGCTGCCAAATGCCCTCATGTTAGTCACTGCTCTTATTATACTTCAATGTTCTCATTCATAAAGTGGAGATATTACATGTTTTTGGAAAAGTTTTTGCTGGAGTTATGTGAACTACACTGAAAGTTTTTAATATGTAGCTAGATCACAGTAAACATAAATGAAAGATTATTCATTTCAATTTAATATATGGATTTTCCTTGGCCATTGAAATCTGCTTGGCTCACAGAGACATGACCTCAAATGCATACCCATAATTTTCATTTTCAGAGAATAAATTCTTTTATTGTATCAGTAGATGACTTTTTATCACAGAATGAGTCATTTAATTTATTTTTTAATCTCTGCTCTGATTGCAGGTGTTGTCCCTGGATTTTTGAGAAATCTACCTTTTCTTCCGGTAAACACTCATTTTGATGATTAAAAATTCAAGAATTTTTCTTTGTTATGGCATCAAAATACATGATTGTATATATTATTTTGTCCAGCAGAATAGTGTCAGATTTATAAGTAGAGGCATGAAATACAAGATTGGGTCAAAGCTAGGCTGTTTGAGGAAGTGTGTGAGGACAAGGTGTGTGAGGTGGGGCCATGATGTGGAGAAATAAGTGCCAAGTGAACTAAATATAACAGTGATAGAGTAATATAGATGTTGACCAAATTAGCCCTTGCCGCGGAGCAAAAGAATACAGGACAAGAAAAAGCCAATAAGTAAGAAAAAAATGAATTCTCTTTGATATTAAATTGCCAGGTATATGGATGTGAATTCATATGAGGATTGAGAAATTAAGCTGTTTGTATCTGTTGGATTGAAGATTAGTCTTTTTTCAATAAAACAATTTCAGTTAGTAACAAAAGGGCTTTTGTCTGGGGTGTAGGTGTTAAAAGAAAGTATCTGCAGGGTTGGAGAAGGAGCACCAGCATTAAGAGATGCTACTTTATGAGGGGAGCTTAGCTGGTTGCAGAAATGGAAAGACATTTGTTTTGGAGAACAGAGCTAAAGGGACTAAGGTGAAGATGACCTGAAAAGATAGGTAGATTCCAGGTAAGGTGGCTTTTAGGATTAAAAGAGGAGTGAGTTTGCAAAAGTGCAGAGCATCAATACACATTCTTTGGAGTCATCAAAAGTGGCTGTAATCAGACCACCGAGATGGATACTACAATTGTCCTGAAGATGTAATTACAGCTTAGTCTAGGATAGTGGAAAAGTAAATAAAGAGTCTTTGAATGGTTTGTGGTCCTGATACTTTTATTCATTTATTCAACAATATTTGCAGAGCACTTTCTATGTGCCAGGAAGTATTCTAGTAAGCAAATAATCAAAGAAGGACTAAGCTAATTCTGTACATCAGGATATTCACAGTCTGTAGCAGATGGTATTATTTTAATTTTTTTTATTATTATTTTTGGTATTTATTTTAAAATGTCCTTCACTTTTATAGCCGGACTGTAACAGTGCTGAGTACATTTCCCTACAGTTCTTTTGCACCAAGGAAATCTTTCCTGTGTGTGGAACAGATGGGAACACATATATCAATCCTTGTGTATTTTGCGTGGAACTTAGGTAAGAAATAAAATTTGTATATCTGCTTTTCCTAGGTATTAAAACCTCATTCAAAAATAGGAAAATCAATACTGAACTTAACCCAATCATGACATTTAAAGAATTTAGGTACAAACTCTACATTAATTCAATGTAAAGGAATTACCATTGCTGAAAGCAGTTTTGTTGTGGGGCTACTGTTATAGTTATTCTCATAGCATGTCATATCCAAATTAAATTAAATGAATTAAATGTAATGAAACTGATAAAATAATTATAGATTAATTATTTCCCCTCAAGACAAATTTTGGCTTCTATTTTTATTATATTAAGATCATATTCATTACAAAAGTATTTTGATGTTTCTATCTACATGACACATATCTTTTAGCTTTCCTTCCATACTTTTTAATTCACCCATAGTTACAAACTGCTGGGAGAAACAAAATGACTGGAGGCATAATAAATCAGTATAGAATAGGATTTTATCTTACTTTTTTACAATGGATTCTATTTCAGAAAATTTTGTGTCTCTATTAATTTTAATTAGGGTTGATTTTAATAATTCTTTTTATCACAAAATAAATATTTGTCTTATTTAAATGTAGAATCTACTAAAAGTTACAGTTAGAACCAATGGATCCATTGTAGAAATGATTCAAAATATCCTGGCTTTCTCTAATATTTGGACATGGCCACACATGGCTCTGATGGACTCTTTTATTTTATTTTATTTTATTATTTTTATTTTTATTTTTTTAGGATACATCAATTTACATAAATGTTACACAGAAATTTTAGGAGTATCCATATGCCCCACCTCCCACACTTCCCACAACCTCCCACATATACATCCTTCATCAGTGTGGCATATCATCTGTAATAGATATACACATTTTGGGGGCTTTGCCACAAAGCATGGACCACAGTTCAGACTGTAGACCACCCTCTCTCCCACACAGTTCTGCATGATACACGATGATATAAAATGGCCTATATCCTCCATTGCAACATCACCCAGGACAATTCCCAAGTCCCAAAAATCCCCTGTATTACAGCTGCCCTTCCCTCTCCCTGCCCCCAAAGTGTCCAGTGGCCCCTGGCTCCACATAATTTTGTAATTTCTTCCATTGCATGAATCACAACAAGTCTATAACAGGACACCAACAAGTCCACTCTAGTCCATAGCTCTCCCCCTAATCCCGAGGTGTCTAGGATGGTGATGTCCCCTCCACCACACATCTGATGGACTCTTTAAAATGATAAGGAACATAGAGTTCTGGAATTAAAACAATATACATCAGTACTTAGGAACAGGGAGAGGGACAAGAAAGACAGGTAGTACTAGAGGAAGAAAATCTTCAGCAGGAGGATGTCTGTGGCTGGAGAAGGTGTCAGTAGGCCTAGGAAGCAGTGACAACAGAAAGTCTATCCTCATTTTCCAGAAGTGGGCTAAGAGGCAGGAGAGACACCTTTGTAGAGAATCCAAGATCAGAAGCCAGCCTCTGAGATATTTCTCACCACCAAGATCTGTCCCAATATAGTTCCCATGGCAGGTTGGGATTAGTAAAGCCAAAGAATCATTTGGATAGCAGATGGGGAACATGAGGGTGAATCCAAGACAAAAACAATCACACCCAGCAAAAACGAAATAGGCAACAAATCAATTTTGAAACCGGGAAGGCTGGCTCTTATTCTTACAAGTGCTAGTTTTTCAGGTATAATGTTTGCTCTTGGTAAAAGTACATTGAGCAAGCAAGTGTAGTTTCATTGGGGAAGAGAAAGGATAGCTACAGCATCTGGGCCCTAGACAGGTCCTTGCCCATTAGGAAATGGGTTACAGCATGTTTAGTCCTTTAGTTAGATTTCTATTTTGTGGGATCACAATTGTCTATATGTATAAATCTTGTAAGATGTTTCATGTAATAATTTACACATTTTCTTTTTCTTTTCTTCTTTTTTAGAAACAGTGGTGGACGACTTCAATTTAGCCGTTATTTTCCATGTTGGTCCTTTGATGGAGCTTTACATTGAAATGACTCTTCTTAACTGCTCACTTTTCCTGATAATATAAAGGGGTATTTCCATGCTTTTTGCCAAATGTCTGGAAATTCAAGATAGCCAGGTATATGCCTGTAATGTTTGTGATAATACATTTCAAGAACTCTTCAATTTAGTATTTCTGACTCTATATGGTTTTAAAATTAAATCTCCCTACCTCATTCTCTGTTATGATTTCCCTACAAAAATAGCAATCTGCTGAATAAAATTGATTAACCAGGGGAAAATGTAATGTCTCTTGTGAGTTCTTTCTCTTTCTTTCTCTATCTCTCTCTAGCTCCTTTTATGGAAGAAAGAACACA
>PVKH010034697.1:0-11831 GCA_004027955.1 Chaetophractus vellerosus | reverse complement strand
CTGTGCCAGAGGTACCCTCTGCTCAAGGGTCCTTCCTAGTACTGAGGCCATGGCTCTTGCCCAACCCAAAGGCCCTTTCAGGTTTGGGCTCTGTGGGGACATGCTCACTGTGGCCTGGGCCCATCCTGGGGACTGGGGAGGAAGGGCAGTTAAATGGGGTGGGCTAGTGCTTGTTTCCTCTGTTTCAGGGTCCTCCTTCCCTTTCCCTTCCTGGGGGACCTCTTTGCCAGATCTATAGCTTCCCTGAAAATACCCCCTTCTTTTCCCCTTGGGGACACCCAAAATGGACTCTCTCATGAGCTCAGGCTTTCTCAAAAGACAGAAGAGCCTGTATCTTCTGCCAGCTGTCCTATTCACAACTCCAAGGCCCTAAAATGGTGAGCAGCTGGCTACCTGCTCAGAATGGGCTGGACACAAAACATTCCCAGCTCTAAAATTTGTAAGTCACAAGCATACAATGAAAGCAACATAAGCACTCCTGCTCTGTGGCTTGCCAGTTGTGATCTTATAGCAAGTGGCTTAACCTCTCTGTGATTTGAATTCCTGTTATTAGGACTGATAAACTCAAAGTTATGGTCAATGTGGAATAAATGTTAAGGCTACTCTGGCCTCAGAAAAGTGAGGTGAATCTTCAACTCTAACCTGGAATTGGAGACCTCAGGGTCAAACAAAGATGGTGACCCAGAAATCAAGTTTGAGGATGAGCTCATGCATGCCTTCCAGGAAAGGAGGGACCTGCTAGACCCAGGATACCTCTCCTGGGTGTTCCATGGGTATCTCAGATGCCACACATCCCTACATGCTTTTTTTATCCTTGCCACAAAACTCGTCCTCCCCATCGGCCCTTTGAAGGGCACCACCATCTTCCCAACCCACACTCAGGCATCTTCTCATGTCCCTTCCCCTCTTTCTCACCCACCTAGCCCAGACAGTCCCAAGGACCAGGCAGTCCTCCCACTGAAACACGTCCTGTGTCCATTCATCCTGCTCCTCCCCAGCCCAGGTCACCAGCATCTTCTTTGCTGACCCAGAAACAGCCTCCTCTCTGGCCTCCCTAGTTTCAACCTGGCTCCTTCCAGTCTATTATGTCCAGCCCATTATCTTCCCAGCAGCCATGCTTATCCTTCTTTTTCTTTATTTGTTAAAGTGGGTAGTAGGCCAAATAATAGCTCCCCCAAAGTTATCCATGTCCTAATCCCCAGAACCTGTAAATATAAAGAACTTTGCAGGTGTAATTAAGTTAAGGATTTTTTAAAAAGATTTATTTTATTTATTTATTTATTTCTCCCCACCCCCTCGTTGTTTGCACTTGCTGTGTCTGTTGTCTTCCTTGTTTCTTTAGGAGGCACTTCTTGTGTCTCTTGTTGTGTCTCTTGTTGTGTCAGCTTGCCATGCCTGCCCATCATGCCAGCTCACTGTCTTCTTTAGGAGGCACTGAGGCTGAACCACAGACCTTCCATGTGGTAGGTGGGAACTCAATCGCTTGAGCCACATCCGTTTCCTTTAAGTTAGGGATCTTGAGATGGGGGAGATTGTCCTGGCATATCTGGGTGGGCCCAATGTAACCACAAGGGTCCCTATAAGTGTGGGTTGGGAAGATGGTGGTGCCCTTCAAAGGCAGGAAGGTCAGAATTATAGAAGATATGACAACAGAAGCAGATGTCAGAAAGAAATTCAATGATAGTGATGCTGCTGCCTTTGAAGATAGAGGAAGGGCAACAAGCCAAGGAATGCAGACAGGCTATAGAATCCGGAAAAAGCAAGAAAAAGGGTAAATGGATTAAACTCCCCAATCAAAAGATATAAGCTGAAAGAATGGATTAAAAGACAGGAGCCATCCATATGCTGTTTACAAGAGACTCACCAGGGATCAGCTGAAAGTGAAAGGTTGGAAAAAGATATTCCACGCAAGAGTACCCCCAAAAAGAGCAGAGGTTGCTATACTAATATCAGACAAAACAGGCTATAAATGCAAAACAGTTATAAAAGATACAGAAGGCCATTATATAGTAATAAAAGGGACAATCCTCCAGGAAGATATAACAGTCAAAAATATCTATGCACCTAACCAGGGTGCCCCAAAATACATGAGGCAAACTCTGGCAAAACTGAAGGGAGAAATAGACATCTTACAATAATCATTGGAGATGTCAACACCCCACTCACAGCATTAGATAGAACAACTAGAAAGAAGATCAACAAGGAAACAGAAAACTTGAACAATATGATAAACAAGTTAGACTTAACAGACATATACAGAATGCTGCATTCAAACTCAGTGGATCTTTCTCCAGGATAGACCACATGTTAGGGCACAATGCAGCTCTCAATAAATATAAAAAGATTGAAATTCTACAAAGCACCTTCTAAGATCACAATGGAATGAAACTGGAAATCAATAATAGACAGGAAAAAAGGAAATTCGCAAATGTGTGGAGGCTAATCAGTGGGTCAAAGAAGAAATTGAAAGTAAAATCAGTAAATATATTGAGACAAATGAAAATGAGAACTCAACGTATCAAAACTTATGAGATACAGCAAAGGCAGTGCTGAGAGGGAAATTTATGGTCCAAAATGCATATATTTAAAAAGAAAAAAAAAGAGCTAAACTCAAAGATCTAACTGAACAACTGGAGAAACTAGAAACAGAACAGCAAACCAATCCCAAAGCAAGCAGAAGGAAAGAAATAATAAAGATTAGAGCAGAAATAAATGAAATTGATAACACAAAAAATAAAAACCAAAACCTGGTTCTTTCAGAAGATCAATAAAATTGACAAACCCCTAGCTAGACTAACAAACCCTTAACTAGACTAACAAAGAAAAAGAGAGAGAAGATGCAAATAAATACAATCAGAAATGAAAGGGGAGGGGGGGAGCAGATGTGGCTAAAATGATTGGGCTCCCACCTACCATATGGGAGATCCCTGGTTTGGTTCCCGGTGCCTCCTAAAGAAGACAGCAAGCTGGCACAATGGGCAAGTGTGGCAAAATGACACAACAAGATGATGCAACAAGAGACACAGGAAGAAAAACAGAATGAGAGACACAACAAAGCAGGGAACAGAGGTGGCTCAAGTGATTAGGTGCCTCCCTCCTATATCGGAGGTCCTGGATTCAGTTCCTGGTGCCTCCTAAAGAAACAAGGAAGACGAACAGACACAGCAAGTACAAACAACGAAGGGGTGGGGAGAAATAAATAAGTAAAATAAATCTTTAAAAAATAAGAAGAAGAAATGAAAAAGGGGAAGTTACGATTGACCCCACAGAAATAAAAAGGACATAAGAGGATATTATGAGAAACTGTATACCAACAAACTAGACAATCTAAATGAAATGCACAAATTCCTAGAAATGCACAAACAGCCTACACTGATGCTACAAGAAATACAAGAACTTAACAACCCCAACATATTTAAAGAGATTGAATCCATCATCAAAAATCTCCCAACAAAGAAAAGTCCAGGACCAGATACCTTCGCAGGTGAATTCTACCAAGCATTTCAAAAAGAATTAACACCCGTCCTGTCTAAACTCTTCCTAAAAATTGAAGAGGAGGGAAAATTACCCAACACATTTTATGAAGTCAACATTACCCTAATACCAAAGCCAGACAAAGATACTACAAGAAAAGAAAATTACAGACCAATCTCTCTAATGAACATAGATGCAAAAATTCTCAACAAAACACTTGTAAATAGAATCCAACAGCATATCAAAAGACTTATACTTCACGACCAAGTGGGATTTATTCCTGGTAGGCAAGGCTGGCTCAACATAAGAAAATCAATCAACGTAATATACCACATTAACAAATTGAAGGAAAAAAAAAAACATCATTTCAATCGATACAGAAAAGGCATGCGGCAAAATCCAGCATCGTTTCTTATAAAAACACTTCAAAAGATAGAACTAGAAGGAAAATTCCTCAAGATGATAAAGAGGCTTGTATGAAAATCCCACAGCTAGCATCATACTCAATGGGGAAAGGTTGAAAGCTTTCCCTCTAAGATCGGGAAAAAGACAAGGACGCCCACTGTCACCATTGTTATTCAACATTGTGCTAGAAGTTCTAGCTAGAGCAATTAGACAATAAAAAATAAAAAGTAAAAGTCATCCAAATAGGAAAAGAGGAAGTAAAACTCTCACTATTTGCAAATGACATGATCCTATGTCTAGAAAATTCTGAAATGTCTATGACAAAGCTACTTGAGCTAATAAATGAGTTCAGCAAAATGGCAGGATACAATATCAGCACGCAAAAAATCAGTAATGTTTTTGTACACTAATATTGAACAATCTGAGGAGGAAATCAGGGGGAAAATTCCATTTACTATAGCAACAAAAAGACTCAAATACCTAGGAATCAATTTAACCAAAGAAGTACAGGACCTATATGCAGAAAACTACAAAACAATGCTAAAAGAAATTAATGAAGACTTAAACAAATGGAAAGACATTTCGTGTTCATGGATTGGAAGACTAAATATTGCGAAGGTGTCAATCCTATCCAAACTGATTTATAGATTCAATGCAATACCAAACAAAATTCCAACAGCCTTGGTGATAATAGTCTGATGATATTATCTCATAATTTGTAACAAATATTCCACCACGGTGTGGTGTGTTGGTGAAGGGGTATTGTAGGGAATTCTACACATATGCATGATTGCTTTGTAAGTTCACAACCTCTGTAATAAAAATATATTTTTAAAAATAATAGGGTGGGTTGGGAGGAAAAAAACACCACATGTAAGATATATACTATACTTAGTAGTTATATATTTTTTAAAGATTTAATTTTTTAATTTATTATATATCCCCCCCCTTTCTGCTTGTTCTTGTTGTGTTCATTTTTGCATTCTTCTGTGTGTCTGCTTGTCTCCCCCGGCTGCGGCGACCCGCTGAGTCAGCTCACCGCGCGGCAGCCTGTCTGTTCACAGCGGCTTTGCCCTGCCCGCGGCGGCTTGCCTTCTCAAGGCGGTTTGCCCACTCGAGGAGGCCCCGGGAACCGAACCCGGGGCCTCCCATGTGGTAAACCGGAGGCCTACCAATTGGGCTACAGCCAGCCCCTTAGTAGTTATATTTTGACAATGCTCTTGCATAGTTCGTAACAAATATTTCACAAAAATGCAAGGTGTTAGTGGAGGGATGATGTATGGGACCCCTGTATGATGTTATGCATGTTTATTTTGTAAGTTTACAACTTTTACTATACTTTAATTCTTTATGTATGTTCATGTATGAATGATGTACTTCAATAATAAATACATTTTTTAAAATTCCAACAGCCTACTTTACAGAAATAAAAAAGGCAATAACCAAATTCATCTGGAAGGGAAAGTGCACCCAAATAGCCAAAAGCATTCTGAAAAAGAAGAACAACATGGGAAGAATTTCACTGCCTGACCTTGAGACATAGTACTAAGCTACAGTGGTCAAAACAGCATGGTTCGCCGCAGCGGGGGGAAGGGGAGATATGTAATAAAAAAAAAAAAAAAAACAGCATGGTACTGGCATAAAGACAGACACATCAAACAGTGGAATAAAATTGAGAGTCCAGAAATAAACCCTTACCTTTACGGCCAACTGGTTTTTTGACAAACCTACCAAGTCCATGTTAACAGGACAAAACAGTCTTTTCAACAAATGGTGCCTGGAGTACTGGATATCTATAACCAAAAGAATGAAAGAGGACCCCTATCTCACTCCCTGTACAAGAATCAACTCAAAATGGAACAAAGACCTAAATATAAAAGCCAGGACCATAAAACTACTAAGAGAAAATGTTAGGGAAACATCTTAAAGACCGTGTGGTAGGTGGTAGTTTCTTGGACCTTATACCCAAAGCATATGCAACAAAAGAAAAAAGTAGATAAATGGGACCTCCTCAAAATTAAACACTTTTGCACCTCACAGGACTTTGTCAAAAGGGTGAAAAGGCAGCTGATTTAATGGGAGAAAATATTTGGAATTCACATGTCCAGTAAGGGTTTAATATCCATAATATATAAAGAGATGTTGCAACTCAACAATAAAAAGACAAACAACCCAATTGAAAAACAGGCAAAAGACTTGAATAGACATTTGTCCAAAGAAGAAATACAAATAGCAAAAAAACACATGAAAAAACGTTCGTGCAAATATTCTTGCTGTCCTGATTTTGTGATAAAATCAGGGTAGGCTAAACATTCGCTATATTAGAAACCATGGATGTGTCCCCAGACCTAGTTTTTCTCCCTAGGTCTGGTTTTTAGAATGCTGGTGATAAACTAAGCCTGATTTGTTATATGACTATCCTGTATGGGAAAAGACTGTAACTTTGGGTATCTTTGGTCAACCTTAAGAGATATAGCAGGGGGATGGATGTGGCTCGGGTGGTTGGGCGTCCGTCTTCCTTATGGAGGGAACTGGGTTCAATACCATGGACCTCCTGGTAAAAAGAAAAAAAGAAAAATAATAGAATGCGTATGGGCCACTAGGCCCCATGCGCAGGTGAGCTGCCAGGCCCCGGGTGAGCCGCCAGGCCCTGCGAGCCACGGAGCATGATGATGACATAACAGGAGTGTGACACAAGGGAAAGCCAAGACGAAACGCACCGAAAAACCAGGAACTAAGGTGGCACAGGCAGTAGGAAGCCTCTCTCCCATATTGGAGGTTCCAAGGGTAGAATCCCAGTGAAGACAGGAGGAGAAGGATGAGAAACAAGGGCAGGAAACGGACACATAAAGTTGCCCAGCGAATGGACACAGAAACAGCAAAAACAGGGTGGGGGGTATAAAAATGGATATAATTAATTAATTAATTAATAGATCCTTAAAAAAACGAATAGGGGAGGAAGATATGGACTATAGTTAGTAGTAATACTTTGACGATGCTCTTTTATGATTTGTTAACAAATGTTTCACAACATGTGGGGTGTTTGTAGGGGAGTGATGAGTGGGAGCCCTGCATGATGTTATGCATGTTTGCTTTGTAAGTTCACAATGTTTACTGAACACTTAGAGTTTATGTATTTTCATGTATGAACGATATGCTTCAATAAATTGTTTTAAAAAATGTTCAAGGTCAGTAATGATTAGGGAAATGCAAATCAAAACTACAATGAGATATCATTTCATACCTATCAGAATGGCCACTATTAAAAAGACAAAGAACTACAAGTGTTGGAGAGGATGTGGAGAGATAGGAGCACTTATTCACTGTTGGTGGGAATGTAGAATGGTACAGCCACTGTGGAGGACTGTTTGGCAGTTCCTAAAGAAGTTGAATATAGACTTGCCACCTGACCCTGCAATACCACTACTGGGTACATAGCCAGAAAAACTGAGAGCAGTGACACACACAGACATCTGCACACAAATGTTCATAGTGGAGTTATTCATGAGTGCCAAAAGTTGGAAACAACATAGGTGTCCATCAACTGAGGAATGGATAAACAAACTGTGGTCTATTCACATGATGGAATATTACACAGATGTAAGAAGAAATGAAGTCATAAAGCATATGATAACATGGATGAACCTGGAAGACACTATGTTGAATGAAGCGAGCCAGACACAGAAGGACAAATATTGTATGATTTGTGTTACTATGAATTAAATATATGCTGTAACATATTGTATGATTTCATTTATATAAAATGTAAATATAAATCATTTTATAAAGGTGAAATTAGATTAGATGTAGGGCTAGGGAAGGCATGCTAAGAGGTGTAGAGTTTTTCCTTTTGGAGTAAATGGTTCCAAATTTTTTTGTGGTGATGAATGCACAACATTGTGATTATACTAAAGGCCATTCTTATGCACTTTAGATAGAGCATATGGTATGTGAATATATCTCAATAAAATTACTAAATAAATAAATAATTTTGCAAGAATAGCCAGAAATAGCAGCTATGTACAGCAGGGGAAACATAGGGAGATTGAGAGGTGAAGAATTTTCTTGTTTACTTATTTGTCTGTTTTTTGTTTACTATTGAAATAATGAAAATGCTGTAATAATGATTAAAATGAATAATGCACAACTATGTGATTATACCAAATACCATTGATTGTACACTTTGAATGAATTGTATGCTTTATTAATACATACCAATAAAATTGATTTGTTTAAAAGAAAAAGAAAAAGCTTCCTCCCCTAGAGCGTCTAGAAGGAACCAGCCCTGCTTGACACCTTGACTTCGGCCCAGTGAGATTGACTTTGGACTTCTGGCCTCTAAACTGGTAAAACAATAAATATGTGTTGTTTTAAGACACCAAGTTTGTGATGATTTGTTACAGCAGCCACAGGAAATGAATACAGTGATGTTTCAAACAGGGTTAAGCGCACATACATATAACTGATTAAAGCTCTTTCATTCGAAACAAAACCCAAGTGACAGCTTACAGTCCCTGATGTCTGACTAAGTGACTCCAACTCAGGCTCCCTAAGAAGAGGGTTCCCTCCCTGCAAATCTGCTTTTTAAAGGCACAGGCAATTTTTTGTTGTTTTTCTTTGTTTTGTGTTTTTGAGGTACCAGGGGCAGGGATTGAACCCAGGACCTCATATGTGGGAAGCCTGCACTTAACCACTGAGCCACATCAGTTTCCCTAAGTTGGTTTTTCATTTGGTTTGCTTATTGTTCGTTTTTGTTTTTTCAAGAGGCTCCGGGAACCGAACCCGGGACCTTCCATGTGGGAGGCGGGAGCGCAACCACTTGAGCCACATGCACAGGCAGTTTGATCACTGTTCTTCCTGAGTCTGTCGTCATCGTGTGGTCCTGGCACAGCATTTGGCACAGCCCAGGCCTTCTCCTACTGAGGAAGGTTACATGTTGCCTGCTCCCAGGCAGGCAGACAGCAGAGAAATCTTCCTAATGGCAAGACAGGACCTGGTTGGTCTTCTGCTTAAGATCCTCCAGGGCTCCCTTTTGCCTTTAGGAGAAACTGAAACCCTAAAGTGTGGCTTCCAAGGCCCTATGCAGCAAGCTCCTCTCTGCCTCTCTGGTCTGTGGTTGCTCATCCCTGCCTTCTGTGAAGACCTGGCAGCTTCCGGAACCAGCAGGCTTTGCTTACAGCCCCCCAGGCCTTTTCCCACAGGGTTCCCTTTGCTTGGAGTGCGGTTCCAGCTCCTCCTGCTCTCCAGCCGCCCAGGCCAATTTCTATGAAAACATGAGACACGTTTTTCTGGGACGGAAGTCAGCCCCTCGGGCAGGCCTTGTACCTTCCCAGAGCTGCCGCCCCCAACCCGCAAGGCAGGTCTGCCCAGAGCGGAGCAGCCCCAACCACCGGGAGCAAAAGCCCAACTACGTTATTAAGGACTTGCACACGTGAGGGTGAGAAGATTCCAAACTGGCTTCCAGGACTCCTCGGAACTGCCAGAGGAGACTCCTGGGCAGGCAAAGCCGGCACATCTTGCCCTCGGCCTGAATCAGCAGCATGTCCTTAATCTGAACCAGTGCCTGGCTGAGCTTCCTGGGATTTGTCACCTGTCCCAGGGCAAGTCAGTGGTTGTGCATCTCAATCCCAGCTCTGCCGGTCACCAGCTGGTGGCCTTGGACAAAGTCCTTAATCTCTCTTGAGTCTCAATTAGCTTGTATGTGAAATGGGATAACAGTAGCTTCTGCCTAGGGCTGTGATGAGGCCTGAGAATGTGTTACAGAGCGTGGGCAATGGATAGCAGTCATTGGAGCAAATAATCTAGACCTTACTCGGTCTTTCTACCAGGAAATGATGCTGTCCCTTTCATTAACTAATGGAATTAAACTTCAATTATCAAATTAGCCTGGGTGGGAGGTGGTCAACCACAGCTCTGGCTCTCTGCATCCACTTTGTCTGGGTCACGGCACCCTCTCCTACAGACCCGGAATGAGTCAGCCCACCCACTTGGCTTGTCCCCAGAGCCACCAGCCTCTCTTGCCCCAGCAAGCCCAGTGGCCTCCTGGCTGGTCTCTCTGCTTGCACTATGGGCTCCCCATTCCCCTTCTGTCTCCTCACAACTTACATCTGTCTTTTAAAAATGCGAAGCTGATTATTTTACTTCCTGCTTACAACCGTCAATGGCTCTCCCTGCTCCCCAGGGAGAAGTATTTCGATACACCATAAAATTAGAATCATAACCTCCTCCTCCCTGCCGCAGCCTCCAAGACTGCCCTTCCCCCTCCGCCCCCCTCCTGGCTCTGGCTGATGTCTGCAGCCTCCATGTGTCCCTTCCTTTCCTCGAAGGGCTCAGGCTCCCTCTCACACCAGGCCTTTACCCTTAATGCTGTCACTGCTACCTGGAACATCGCTTCCTCCAGGAAAGCCTTCTCTGACCCCAGGATAGAAGAGGCCGTCACTCCCAGAACACATGGAACTCTGCTTTCTAGTTCCTTCTGCCAGTGGCTCCTTGACTGTGTCCGGGTATGATTGGCCAACATGAGGGGAGGAATGATGTTTGTCTCGCTCACTGTTGCGTCCCTAGCATAGAGCCTGGGACGCACCAAGCTCTCAGTGAATGCTTGTTGAATGAATGAATGCAAGGATCTTTCTTCTTATAGGGACTCTTTTGTGAGGCCCCGTGTAAAGAATTACTTGTTGAGTTATTTTTAGTATAAAAAACAAACTTTCCTATATTCCCATCCCTTCAACATAGTAATTCTTTTTTCCATATCCCATGTAAAGTTGCTTTGTTTTTGTTTTGCTACATTCAAGGCACTTTCCTCCCATTAGTTTTTCCTTGTTAAGTGGTTTTTGTAACTGTTTTGTGCTTTAAGAAAGAAGTGCTGATTGGTATTTAGACTCTCTCTCAGCTTCCTTGGTGAGAAGGCTCAGGCAGCTTTCCTACTGTTGACTGTAACCAGTGAGGCCTGGAACACAGTGTCACCCTTCCAGAAGTTTATCAGACCTAGATAAAATGTCTTCTGCATCTCAAGTTGGGGACAAGGTGTTTAGAAACAGCACCTTATGCAACAGAGCTGCTGGAGGGCTGTCCCTTGGAGGCAAATGAAATAAAAATCATGGTGGGTGGAAAATGTGCCCGCAGAGTCCTAGGAACCAAACAATTTTTAAAAATTCTCTTGCCAGTAATCTTTGGGTTGCATTTTATGTTTCTTGGAAAACTGAAGGCTTGTATGTACCCACATGTGTTACCTAAGATGCAGGGCAGAAAGGGGAGAAAAGGTCTTCTGGACTGGTAAGAATTTCCATGGCAGCCTGGTCAAAGCATCTCTCTGTAACTGACCTCCACCCGGCCCTGTACGTGCTCCCTGGGGACAGGTATTTCCATGCAGCATGAAATCTATCTTCTGGCCTGCTCGTTCCATGGGGAATGGTACATACATGCCAAGTTATTGGCTGTTCTTACTTCTTTATTTCAGAAGTGTGCAGAGCTGAGACACTTGAATTTTTCTGTGAATAATATGTGCTCCCAATGCAACTTTCTTTGAGAGTTCATATCTCGAAACCTCATATAACCTGACACAATTATCTGAAAAAGCTCAGAATCCAAAAGAACAGTGTTCTGAGGTAGGAATGAAGGGCAGAGCTGGGAAAAGAAGTATTCTTTTCCACCTGGGGTCTGGGTCAGACTTCACTACAACAATGCCCAATTCACATTCCAAAGTCAAAGGCCAAATCCCTGGTGCTGTGCAGGGGGTGCATTTACCTTGTCTCTCTGAACAAGGAGTCATTTAATGAGCCCTCGAGGGGCATCACAAAGCCCCAGGGCCTGGCTATGGGTTAAAAATATTTTGATAACCACCTTGAAAGGCTGTTCTTCCCAGGATTAAGCAGAAGTGGTTTGGGCCCCTTAGGGGTTTAAGCCTTCCCCTCAGTGCAAAACTCACCTATCCTGAAAGTGGGGGTCCCATG
>PVKH010034696.1:0-11833 GCA_004027955.1 Chaetophractus vellerosus | reverse complement strand
AGCTGGCCCCTGTATTATTCTTGATTTCAGCACATTGTAAATGTCATACCCTTAAAGATTTATTTTTCCCATATAGAGTTGATTCTCCTTAATTGTGGTTGTTAATGTTCTATACAATTACTACAAACACTGAATTAGTGAATACAGAATCATTGCTCCTAGGGGAAATATAATGTTGGATCCCTGCAAGCCTCTGTTCACCTATCAATACATAACCATGTTTTCCATGTTTCTCTTTAAAGGTACCTTATATATTTCTTATAAATAATTAATTTTATGCATTATTTCTTTATGATGGAACAATATTTCAATTACAGCACTCTTATGTAATCTACTGATCTTACTACTCTCTCTCACACATACAGTATACATATACAGAACTCATGGGAAACACATACAGTAGAGTAATGTAAATAAAGTCCTGAAAAATTTCAAGAATAAGCATCTAACATTTTGTAAAATCATGAAGTAAAATCTTGCTTTTGATGAAGTGGCAAGATGTGTGATGGGGCAGTGCACTGTATGGCTAAAGCACCTTACCTTGAATTGCCCCAGAAAACCAAAGGAGAGGTTGGAGAAACTTATCTGCAGGAGAGGAAGATGTTGATAAGCACAGCATGCTGAATCTGGCAGTTCTACCTCAGGAGTGTGGCTTTCATGACACGCTGAGGCATTGGTAATTTTCCTTCCTGAACTGGCTTGAAAAATTGTGTCAGCCTTGTCAGCTTGGCTTATCACCTCAATTCCTGGCATAAGGGGTAAATGCAGCCATGGCTGGATCCTTAAATTTAAGGCTCCATTCAAGCATAGGGTCACATTCTTCCTTGTCATTGAAAATTTTTGCAAGGCACATTTCCATTCCAATATTTTGGCCACTGTGAGAGGGACAGTTCTTGGGCTCTCAGAGTGATTTTCATTGCCATCCTTGTCATTACCGACTCTGAGGCCTTGTTTTGACAACTATTCCAGGTCTTCATGGGTCAGTTTTACTGCTTTCTCTGCCAAAATTTCTTCTATGTCTTCTTCCTTCATGTCATCAAAGCTTTCTCCACTTATTTGCCATGCAATACACAGTATGTCCTTAACATCATTCTTTATATTTTCTGTAATGCTTTCAAAACCTTTGAAATTCTTCATGCAGTCCAGCCAATATTTTCCCAAGGTTGATAATAGCCTGTTTCATGCTTTACCAGTGTAACTGGTAATGTTGTGTATAGTTACTGACTTCCAGTAGTTCATCATGGTGGTTTCCTTATTTGCATTCAGAGCCTTGCAAGTATTTCTATAACGCTCTTTTGTGTAGTGCACCTTGAAAATCTGATCAAGGGGCTGGATGAGATGTGTAGTATTTGGGGCATGAAAAAAATTCTCTCTTGAGGTAGGCATTTTTAAGTTCTTCATGGCAGTATGTTGGAGCATTAACCAAAATTAATAACATCTTAAAGGCAAATTGTCAACTTACTTTGATTGCTGAACTATTCTAAGGAGAGTTTAGATATAGAATAGAAGAAAAAAAAATTGGGGGGAATACTGAATTTAAGAGATAAAAGCTGCCAGTAAAACCAGCAAAATCATTTTATAAATGATTAGTTGCAAACTAGGATATTCTAAGACAGTGGTTTTCAATCTCCAACATGCATTGTAATCACTAGAGTAATCATTAAAACACATCTCACTAAGGATCTCTCCAAAGTTTCTGTTTCTGTAGGTCTTGGTTGGTACTTGGGAACTGCATTTTTAGCAAGTTCCCAGGTGATGCTTATGATGTTGAACCTGGGACCACACATTGAGAACCAATGGTCTAGAGAATTGCAAGTCAAGTAGAGAAGATCTTAATAAAGAAAAACTCAGATATTTGTTGTAAATCCCAAGGAGAGTTCTCAGAGAAGGCTCACATTGACCTTGTATATTAGGCCATTTACAAACTTCTATTTTATATTTTGTTTGTTTTCTGTTTGGCTGACATCATGGCAGAAAGTATCTTTGGGTTTATAATTGAAATAAATTGGGAAATAGAAGGCATCAACCACTCTTTCAAGATGTATGTGGTATAAGATGGGAGAAATTAGAATGAAACTCAGATAAATGAAGATTATATGAAAATATTTTTGTAAAGGAACAATGCAGGATATTGATCCTATTATAAGTGACATTGAAAAGCTAAATGCTGCCTATTTCCTGAAAACTGCTTGCTAACACACTTCACTGCATTGCATTTTAATTGTTGTATAACATCAATGATTTTTAGTAAAATACAAGCTTTCAATATATTTTAAATAGAACATTCATAGTTATACATTATTGACAGCAACACTTATGCTGAATTTATGTAAGATTATATGAATATTGATGTTTAAACAGCAGAAGATAGAGGTATAAGAGAGAAGAAATCCTCAGATGCAAAAATGGTATCAAGAAAAAGGCAAAATGCTTAGCTTGAAAATCAGTAATTTACTTCAGGAAAAAGTAACAGCTACATTAATTGAGCAAACAGTTATCAGATGAAGGCTCTGAAGAAATGGTAAAATCCTGGTTCTACATGACATAGCATAATAATAGGATGCTGTTTAGGCCACCACCATTTAATAATAGGTAAATTAAGTAAGTTTTAGTAAAGAATATTATGCGTGTTTTCAATGTACAATACCGTACAACAACTTTATGTTGACAAAAGACACTTTTCATACAAAATGAGGGGATGAGTAGAAAAATAAGTGACAACAGATCAGTGTGAAATAAAGGAAATTTTTTCTATTGTCAGTCATTAGATGATGGATTATCCTACTGAGAATAGTGATAATAGGCAGGGGAATGAAGACTAAGGGCAGGTGGAGGAAAACCAGGGGAAAATGTAAACCTAGCCAAGCAGCTAAGAATCTAGAGAGTTTTTTTACCCCAGATAATTAAATAGAAGATTTGGTTTAAAATGCCTGTTTCAATGTACCAACCCATTAAAGATAACAACAGCAGTATTTGGAGAATCCATTAATAAAGTAAAAACTTTTAATGCATAAGAAATGCATGTAGATATTTTTCTGGGTACTTCAAATAGTTCACTTACACTTTGAAATAACTGGTGACATAGGGACAGATTTTGTACAACAAAATATAACACAAAAAAGGACAAAAATATCAGGTAGGTTTCTGATTTCTATTGTGACAGTTTGGAGTTCTTTTCTGAATTGCATCAAATCATGTTTTTGACTTTGCATTAGATTCAGGTAAGGAGACTTTGGATTAGATCACTGTGGCAGTTTGAGAATACTTATGAATCTGAAAATGAGAAAGATTATGTTGTAAACTAACCTATTCCTCTGGGTGTGACACTCTTTGTATTTGATTCAGCTAAGATGACTTTTGTTAAATTACTTGTTAATATTAGGGCTTTGATTTGATCACATCAGTAAGGTATGACTCAGTTGAGTCTCTGTCCCCTTGGTGAGCTGATATGAATGGACACTCACTCAAGAAAACTTTGAAGAAAAGGAAAAAAATATGTCATGTGACAAAGGAGAAGCCTCAACCAACTAAGCCCCCAGGGAGAGATGAGCCATTGCCTGATAGTTTGCAGTTTATATAGGAAGCCCTGAGAAATGAACCCTAACCAGAAGAGAGAGAGCTTTGTCATGTTTGATCCTGGGTCACCAGGGAGAGATGGATCATTAGGATCATTTGCCTGTTGTTTACCTTTGGAAGACAGCCAAGACTGTTATAGAAAGCCTTGAGAGATGAGCCCTAACCAGGATAGAGAGAGGACTGGAAGCCCAGAGGGAAAGGAGACACCAGGCAGAGATCAGTGACCATCTTGTCCAATTCATAATGATCTGGAACATCAACCACTGGTGGTCTATTCTTTACCAAGGTGAAGAGCAGATTATGATTTTAAAATAGTAAGGTGAACTGTTTTTTTTTTTTGCTTGTCCCTGTGTGCCAAGCATATTGATAATTTTAAATAAAACTATGCTTACCTTTTTAAATTGTTACAGAAAGCTTCATTTTATATGGTTTACTGAAGCTCAATAGGATAAGTAGCTTTCTACTTCCACTGAGGTGTTTTCTCCTTAATCTGCAATTTTTTAAAGGGATAAAAAAACTAATTAAGGCAGCCATTTAAGTATTTTCTCTTAAGAAAATTGATCACTTATAAAACAGTTAAAATATCTAATAATCTATAATGATTTCATGTGATATATTGCCTCTGGTTATATTGAGAATTCTATTCTTATTTCAAGGAACTAAAATGCCTTATTCAAAGTTCTGTAGTTAGTTTATAAATTAAAAAGACAATTTTCCCCTCAAGAAACAGCCACACCAATCTATATAGTATGCCTTATTTTATTTGTATTTATATTATATTAAACACTTACATGCATACATACACATATACATATTTAGTGTTATATCAAAATTACATCAAACTTTTAACAAGGTCCCTGGAAATTTTATTTTTATGTATATATGTGGTAATGGTTTAGGTCAAGTTTTTTCAAATTTGCATCATCCATGAATGCTTAATGAATAAAGTCTTGAATCATTACCATTAAAATGAAAAATAATTAAGAGTTTAGACATAAGTACCATGGAATGTGATATTTAAATTTAATGATAAAATTAGTAATAGTAACACTAAAATTACTGAACATAAATATCTTGTTGGAAGTTAAAACCAAGATATATATTTTCAACATATAATGGTAAGTCTGAACTATTTTTCAGGTTAAATATCCCAACAAGTTAATTTTGATTTTTACTTTTATAACTCCTAATTTAGAAACTCCTAACATGGAAAATGCCACATAATTATTTAAAATTATATTTGACATGGCAATGGTGGTTGTGGAGAGATAACTCACTGAAGACTATTTTAATAAAGCCAGAATTTTAAGTCTTTCTGCTCTGATGTTAGATTGAATTGACTCTAATTCCCTTCTTTGGGTGTATTATATACCAAAAAAAATCTTCATTTATCTTAGAATATTTGCTAAAGTTTTAAATCTGAAAAATTGCATCATCAATATTTTTCTTCCAATGAATGTAGAGGAAGGTATATCTTAATAGGATAATAATCAACAACATTCATCGATAATATCCTATGCACCACCATCCACTGTGGTGTGCATATTATACTTGGTGAGAACCTGCACTGTAAAATATCTACAACTTTAATTTTTAGAAAAGTGCAAAAACTGCACTTTACAATTAGAAATTTTCCCCAGAAACCCTATGATAAAGTCTAGTTTTGGAAAGAATCACTCTTTACAAAAGAAGGGACTATACTGAAAAGCCCTTTATTCATATGGTTGTAATCCATTGATGTTTTGGAGACATCTGTCTATTGGTGTTGGTAAAAGAATTCTGATGTGGATTCTGAATATATGGGTGTTTATTGGTTGCAATTCTTGGCTGAGAATATTTATGGATACAAAAGAGGACTAGGAACACATGGGAGACAAAATAAGCAGAGGGGGGTTCACTCTTGGGGAGCAATGATCTCATTCTCATTACATATAGGAATATTGAAATTAAAATTACAGATTAAAAATAACACTTTCTGGTGGGCAAAGGCATTCTCAAATGATGTGAGGAGCAATGATAACTGAGATTGTTTAATAGTCTATTGTTGGTTTTATTTCTCCAGTTCATTTTATAATTATGATAGGTAAATCAGAAACAAAACCAAAATAACAAACATGCAAGCAAACAAAACCCTTGGTCTCCTGTTAACCATGCAATGGAAAACCATGAGAGGAGATAATACATTGAAGTGGGTCAAAAGGCAGTGGAGCATCAACACAAATATTGTGGAAAGAAATGATCATCTGTTTAAAGCTCAAATTGGGTTCTTAAATGTTACATGATAGAAAATAACCAGGAAGTATTTTTAGAATGTATAAAGCCCTGGAATTCTAAGAAAGTCTATGATTTTATGAGTTTATGCAAATACCAGAATTTATCAGTTTATACAAAATGAGAAGACAAATATTGTTTACATTTAGAGTTCAATTTAGTTGAATTTTCCTTAAACTCAGGGAACCCTGGAATAATAAGTATTCACTGTTATTTTAAAAGCTTTCTTTATTCACATATCCCACTTTTACCTGAACACTTTTATCTTTTAAAATATCAAAGAATTTAGTTTTTCTGTGCTGCTAGTTGCCCAAGAAGAAATGTCAGAAATCAGGCTTATATTTCTCAGTGTTTCTCCCCTGAGGATCTTTAACATCTCTGTCCATCAGAATATAGACCAAAGGTTTTAACATGAGGGTAACCAGGGAATAAAAATCAGACACTACTGTTTTTTGCTCCATTGAGGAGTTGACATTTGGTTGTGAATACATAAAGAACACAATCTCAAGTACTAAACTGAGGGGGATTGTAGGAAGATAGCATTAGATTAGGTAGGCAGCTCCCTTTGTGACCAGAATGGCTCCTCTCCCCCACCCCCAAGATATTAAGGGGGGATAAAACTCCTGGCTCATTGTAGCTGACTGAGAGGGGAGCAGATGTCTTCATCCCCATCAGTGGTTACAAGGGAAAGGGAAGTTTAGTTGACAGATTTTCTTCAGTGAATTCAGCCAGTGAAGCCTCCTTTGAATCATGGCTCTGGCCAGACCAAAACAAAGGAAAACAGAGAGATACACCTCTTTGGAAAGGTGTACCAATGGGCACTATCTGCTGGCCAGTCTGGAAATTGCATGGACAAAAACTACATTGGGCTCTATTCTCTAACTTCTGGGAAAAAATCTGCGCCCCATTAGTGAGTGCATGGCATGATTTTGATAGCATAGGATGGGCAATTTTAAAGACTTAGGATAAGTTGAATCAAATATAAAAAAGGAGTTGTGAAAAAGTAATAAAAGACAAAAGAGAGAAACTGGCCACCACAGTAAATTCACCAATATACTCAGATGCTTAGGCATCAGAAAAAATTAAAAGCCATACTAGAAAACAGGAAGATATGGCCCAGCCAAAGGAACAAAACAAATATCCTGAAGAGATACAGGATTTAAGACAATCAATGACAACCACACAACTCTTCTAAATCAATTTAAACAATTGAAAGAAAATATGAATAAAGAGATAAAGGATATTAAGAAGACACTATGTGAGCATAAAGAATGATTTGGAAGTCTGCAAAGAAAGTAGAAGACTTCATGGGAATGAAAGACAGGTGAAATTAAATGTAAGGATTAGGGAAAGAATGATGAACTAGAGTAGACTTACTGTTATTCCACTATAGGTTTGTGATTCCAGCAATGGAAAAACTTTTATCATTGATGTGGAGGCAGTGATCACCGGAGGTTCTGATGAGAGGGAGAGGGAAAAATAAGTATAATATGGGGGCATTTTCGGGACTTGGGAATTGTCCTGAATGACATTGCAATGATAGATACAGGTCATTATATAACTTGTCATAACATACAAAATTGTGCAGGAGAAAGTGTAAACTACAATGTAAACAATAGTCCATGCTTACTGGCAATGCTCCAAAATATGTTCATCAATTGTAACAAATGTACCACACTAATGAAGGATGTTGTTAATGTGAGAAAATGTGTGTGTGGGGGGGGGTAGGGAGCAGAGCATATGGGAATGCCTTATATTTTTATTTCCCATTTATGTGATTGAAGTATGTTTATGAAAGTAAAATAGCATATAAAAATACAGTAGATACACATAAGAGCAGATTTTAATTGCTCAAAGACAGAATTAATGATTTCCAAGACAGAACACCTGAATTTGAAAACACAGGAGAAAATAAAGAGAAGTGAATGGAAAAAATGGAACAGGGTCTCAGGGAATTGATTGATGGTGCAGAACACAAAACATATGCATTGTCAGTGTCCCAAACGGAGGAGAAAATGGAAAATGGGTGAAAGGAATATTTGAGGAAATAATGACTGAAAACTTCCCAACCCTTATGAAAGACATAAATATCAATATCCCAGAAGGACAATGCTCCCCAAACAGAATAAATCCCAATAGATCTACCCCAAGACACTTATTATTCAGAATGACAAATATCAGAGATAAAGAGAAGATTCTGAAAGCAGCAAGAGAAAAGCAAGCATCACATATAAAGGAACCTCAGTATGATTAGGTGTCAAGCTCTCATTTGAAACCATGGAGGACAGAAGAAAATTGTATGATGTATTTAACATACTGAAAGAGAAAAATTGTCAACCAAGAATTCCGTATCTTGGAAAGCCATCCTTCAAAAATGAGAGCAAGTTTGAAGTCTTCACAGACAAAAACTGATAGTATATGTTATAAAAAGACCAGAATGACAAAAGATACTATAAGAGATAATAAAGGTAGGGCTTCACCATGAAAGGAAAATAAATAAATAAATAAATAAATAAATAAATAAATAAATAAATAAATAAATAAATAAATAAAGGCAGGAGATGTAGAGAAGAGTGTAGAAATGAAGGTTATTAGAAAGAGTAAATTAAAGGGTAAAAAGACAGACAACATAAAGCCAAAGGTCAAAATGGATGAAATAATTTCTTTACAATAACACATTGAATAATAATGGCTTGAACTCCCCAATGAAAAACATAGAGTGATAAAGTGGGTAAAAAAATATAAGCCATCTATATGTTGTGTACAAGAGAAATACCTCAGACACAAGGAAACATCCAGTTTAAAAGTGAAAGGGTGGAAAAAGATATTCTACACAAATAGTAGTCAAAAAGCTAGAATAGCAATGCTAATTTTGGACAAAATAGATTTTAAATGTAAAACTATTATAAGGGATATATAAAAGATGTAGAATTTCATGATATAGTAATAAAAGAGGCAATTCAGTAAGAAGAAACAGCTATACTAAATATTTATGCACCTAAATAATCAGTGGGTCATAGAAGAAATTACAAGAGAATTGACAAAATATATCAAAGACAAATGAAAATCAGAACAAATCATTTCAAAACCTATGGGACACTGCAAAGGCAGTGCTGAGAGGGAAATTAATAGCCCTCAATGCTTACATTAAAAAAGAAGAAAGATCTAAAATTGAAGACCTAACTGCACACCTGGAAGAACTAGGAAAAGAACATCAAATGAATCCCAAATCAAACCAAAGGAAACAAATAGTAAAGTTCAGAGCAGAAATAAATGGAAAAAAAAATAGAATTGTTCTAAAACTTTTGAGATGATGAATGTGCAACATTGTGATTATACTAAAAGCCATTGATTATAGACTTTTGATAGATCGTATGTTTCAATAAAACTGCTTAATACATAAATAAATAATAGTTCAACAATTGCCAGAAATAGCTGCTATGTACAGCAGGGGAAACAGAGATTGAGAGGTAAGGAATTTTATTGTCTATTATTATTATTATTATTGAAATAATGAAAATTCTCTAATAATGATTGAAGTGATGAATGCACCACTATGGTACTATACTAATTACCACTGTTTGTATACTTTGGATGAATTATATGCTTTATAAATATGCATCAATAAAATTGATATGTGAGAGCAGAGTTGGCTTAAGTGATTGGGAACCTCCCTCACATGTGGGAGGCCCTGGGTTTGGTTTCCAGTGCTTCCTTAAAAGAAGATGAGCAGACACAGAGGGCATAAAGTGAACAGACACAGAGAGCAGAGAATGAGTGCAAACAATGAGGGTGGGGGGAATAAGAAATAAAAATAAACCTTTAAAAAATTTATTTGTTGAAAATAAGAGTAAATATTATTACGGCATGGTATGAATAGGCAGAGAAGGATTTTGAATGTCCCTTGTTAGTGAAGTTCATCAAAATAACTGAGACAATGTGTATAGAAGAAAAACATGATTTTGAATATAATTACAACAATGATGCCACACACACCTAAAAGCTCCAGTTTGAGCACTGTGTTTGAGCCAGGTATGAATAACAGAACTGGGAGATAGAAGAATTCATTTAATTTATTTTTAACACAAAACAATAGGTTGAATGTTATTGAAATTTGTATTTTATTTGCCATGCCATAATAAACAAACACAGACATGCTCAGACATAATCAGCATCCTGATGAGTTAGATACTCTGCTTATTCCCATTTCATAGATGAACTTAAACATCATTTTTTCTGCCTCCCTAAAATTAATGTCATGCTTCTATTGAATCACATCACCTGTTTTATTGGCATGTATCTTCATATACTTATATTTTTAGAGATCCTGGTAAAAGCCTAAGAGAGGTGAATATAAATTCATATATCTCTAGCATCTGGGAATGTGGTCACTGACCCAGAGTCTCACTTCACATCTTTAAATATGAATAGTAACTGCCTTACATATCTCAATTATGAGAATAGGAATATATGAAAAATATCTATACATGTTAAAGCATTGTGAATTATAAGTTGAAAGTATGAAAAAGACTGCAAAATCATGATTAAAAACATGCACAAATTGTAAAAGCAAAACCTTAGGTTGTGATCAAATCATTTCATATTTAGTGCTGTACTTGAGGTTATTTGCAGAATTTGTCCATCTATCAAATATTTTTGTCTATCTGTCTAATCTTTCTATCTGTCTATTTCTGTGTGTGGTTGTGTGTGTACAGTATCACATACCTGATGGTGGTACATTTCAGACTATTTTCATCATTCCATTCAGTTCTCTACCAGAATAATACTGTAAGAAATAAATTAAAACTACATTTGAGATTTTGAAATATATCCCTGAATGTGTTAAATCTTAGTATTGATATTACCTGTGTGATGACTCTTAATCTCTACTATATCATTTTAAAATAATTTTGCAAAGGTAAACATTCTGTCACTCCAGATCATCTGGCAGAAAGACAGCTGCATCAGAATAAACTATGAGTGAATATCTGATGAAAATTCAAATGAGGGAAATCTCCCAAATAATATTAGAAAAAGTCTATGAGTAAAAAAAAAGTACTAGGATTCCCGAGCAATTCACAGAAATATGTTCGGTTAGAATTACTTATTGCTTCAGGGCTGATAATTCTTCCTTGAGGTTCTTACCTTGAACATGCATAATACACAATGATGGTTAACTATGATGAATCAAACTTTCCTCTAGGGATCACATTATGTGTTCGGGGATTTATATCAATTCTCTGGTTCCCTTATCTGTCTTCCTCTTTGGATAAATCCTCTTTATTCTCCACTAATTATTTCATTTTATTATTTTTGCACAGAAAAATAATATGCTTCTGTATTGCATATTATGCCTCTTATAAGGTTTAGTCTTTCATCATTTTAAAGTCCTTTTAATTTCTCATTTATGAATGTGTATTGTGGCCTGTTGATCTGCTTGATTCAAAAATCCTTAAAAATACCAATGAGGCATATTTACTGTCATTTGCCATTTTATTATTTGTTTTTGTTTTGTTTGTTGTTGTTTATATGTAGGTGGATAGGGATTATGCTATCCATATCCCTATACTTAATTAATGAAGTTAAATGCATATTTTAACTCTTCTCTGCAAATTTGTAGCATGGAAGGGGCCTAATGGGCAGGTAAAGAATACTAAAGACAAAGATATTGTGCATGGAATATCAAACTTCCTGCCTCCCTAATTAAATATATATACATATAAATATATATGTCAATTAATGAGTGATGTAAAGAACAAGAAGTTTTCCTATGAATAATTGTTTATGGAACTCCTATGCAACATTTTCAAAGGGAAATTTTTACCATCAAATCATTTTTCTAATAAATTAAGGCTTTTATATTAGAATGATATCTTCTTTAACTAATTTACTGACACCAGGTAAGATGAGATGAATTATCTAATTTAACTATTAGAAGTTCTGCCTGTTCAGCATTGAGCCCTGTTCTCCAACTATCCTTTCAATT
>PVKH010034695.1:0-11830 GCA_004027955.1 Chaetophractus vellerosus | reverse complement strand
TTTGATACATTTAAGATACTGAAAGAGAGAAACTGCCAGCCAAGAATTCTTTATCTGGCAAAACTGCCCTTCAAAAAGAGACTGAGTTTAAAACATTCACAGATAAACAGAAACTGAGAGAGTTCTTTAATAAGAAACCTGTCCTTCAAGAAATACTAAAGGGAGTGCTTCAGGCTGAAAGGAAAAGACAGTAGAGAGAGACTTGGAGGATTTTATAGAAATACTGCTCTGGTACGGTAAACTTGGATACATTGCTTCCTTAAGCATTACATTGGAGACATAAGCACAAATGTATTCATGGGGTTCACTTGTGTGGTGCAATCTACAAGATGGAAATTTCTTGCCTATATTATTATTAATGCTACAGAAGTACCCCATCCTCACTCACACTTTCCGATTCTTTTGCATTAAATTTTACCACTGGAAACTGTTTACTTTTGACATTTTTAGAGGCCCTTTTTAATTAAGGTAGGATAAGTTAAAAAGATATCAAGAACTACTGGACAGTCTTAAATGATTGAAGTGTTTAGTGTTTTTCTCAAGCTGTGATCATTTCTGTTAAAATCAAATTTTTTTCAAGTTTAATTCAAATGGTAATTATCAGTTATTTATATAATAGAATTGTCAAATAACTGAATTGTTGTATGCTGTTTTATAGGAAAAAAGCAGCTGATCTTGGCCCCTTTGTCTTGATGAATTACATGTTCGTTTCTGATCATGTTGAATAGTTTCCTCTTCTCATTCTTTCAGATATATCAGGATTCATATTTGATTTGCAGTCCAATACAGTGCTGGCTCAGGGAGGAACTTTTGAGAATATGAAAGAGAAGGTAAGACTGATTAACTGTGGATATAAACTTGGATGTTGTAATGGTTTCAGAGTTTTATTTAATCGTGAATTCCAAAAATACAGATTGGATTATTCTTGTAAACTAATCTGTTCATCTGGGCATGATTAAGTTATGAGTAGGGCGTTAACTGCCACGTCAGTGAGACGAGCCCCACCCCTCGGTGGGCGTGGTCTCAAGTATAAAAGGCTAGACAAGAGGCAGCAGAGCAAGCAGATTGAGAGAAGCAGATTTAGAGAAGAGATTTAAAGAAGTGGATTTGAGAAGCAGTTCTGATGTTGGAGTGAGCCGATCGCCGGATAGGCTACAGCTGGCCTTGTGGAGAGACGCAATGCAGAGAGTCTCATGGTCTACAGCTGAACTCGTGAAGGAAGCAGAAGCTAAGCCCGGAGAGAAACGCAGCCCTAGGAACAGAGGAACCCGGAAGCCTGAACCTGGAGACTTCAGCAGCCATCTTGCTCCAACACGTGGACTTTGGTATGGGAAGAACTGTATGCTTTGTGGCTTGGTAACTGTAAGCTACTACCCCAAATAAATACCCTTTGTAAAGACTGACCAATCTTTGGTATATTTCAAAAGGCACACCTGTGGCTGACCAAAACAGATGTCAATTGAGAATTTAGATAATGATACAGTCATGGGCTATCACAAACTTATTAAGAAAGGAAAAATTTAATAACAGAAGAGAAACTGCCACTATATATCAGAGTGTAAATACCATGAAGTTTTATGGAATCAGAGCCTATTAAATGTAAACTTGATTTTCTTTGCATATCTTTATATATGCAAAGTTCTCTTGACGTCATCTTAATATTTATTTTTTAGAACTGGCTGAGTGTTTATCTCATTTAGGAACATTCTTTAAGGAACAATATTAATAAGATTCCTCCTCCTCACTTGAAAGAGTATTCATATATCTAGGAGACTCCGTTCTTTCAGAAGGGAACCACGGTGGGTTGTTTTATTGTAACTCTTAATGAACTATGAGACGAGAAATGTAAAAGAAAACCTTTGTCTTTTATCTCATATAAATATATTGTTTATGGAATCATAGACATAAATTCGTTCAGTAATAAAACACTTTAGTGTTTTAAGGATCTAAATCTTATCTTTGACCTTGAATCTGTAAGTTTACCTAAAGTCTATTATTTAGTTATCAGACTTATGTTTTTTGCTTATTTCAAAAGTATATACTACAAGGGGCCGGATGTGGCTCAAATGGTTGGGCGTCCGTTTCCCGTATGGAGAGACCTGGGTTCAATCCCCGGGACCTCCCAGTAAAATAAAGAAAGGAAAAAAAAATCAATAAATAAAAGTAATACATCTTAAAAAAAAAAAGTGTGTACTACAAATTAACCTTTGGCTTGATATGAGTGATATGAAAGTAAGAGTACTAAAAAGGTCTCAGGTCCTGATATAGGCTCTACTTACTATTTGGACTGAGTTACTTTTCCTTTCAGAGCCTGTTTCTTTTAGAGTAGTATGACAGGCTAGATAACCTAAAAACATTCTGTGTATACTGAATGAAAAATACATCATTTAGGGGGCTGGCTGTAGCCCAGTGGATAGGGCGCCAGTTCACCACATGGGATGCCTCTGTGTATCTTTTTCCTGTGTTCTCCTTGGGTGAGTGTCCATTTATATAGCCCACTAACCGGGCCGGGACTCAACTCTGACCACACCCTAATGACGTGGTTGAATCAAAGCTCTAATCTTAATTTAATCAAGTAAATGCAAAAGTCTTTGAATTTAATAAAACCAAAGGGTATCACGCATGGAGGAACAGATCAGTTTACAAACATAATCAATATCTCTTTTTGGAATTCATAAATAATATCAAACTGCCACAACTGGCATATGAACAGACTGAAGATTTAAGTCTCTGGAACATATATTTAATGAGTATAGTGCTAATTATAGGTTCACATAAAAGGGGCAGAAGAGCCATGTGTAGTGAATGAGTCTAACTCTGTTACATTGGGAAACATTTATTCCAAGGAATACATGACAGGGTGTTGAATTCCTGAGATTGTCTGCCCTGCCTATAGTGTCTAGATGACTCTAGAGCCCTCAGGGGCACCCCTGTTGAGGCACTGTTTACTGTGGCAGTCAAGGAGATCCTGTTGAGACATATATAAGCGTAACCGGAATGACCTCCTGACACTTTGAAATCTCTTAGCCATAAAAACTCATTTATATTAATATTTCCCCCTGTGGTCAAGGTCTTTTTCCAAATACATAGCTAGTTTATATGCTGAGTTTGTCTTAGAGAGATGCCACATTTGAGCAACAAGGAGGCTTTAAGGAGGTGAATATTCAGCAATATATAATACTAGGCCAAGCTTCAGTTTCATGAGAACAACACTCATGATTGCAACCATCATTGTCAAAGTCCTGGCGTATTGGTCTGTACTCCTTCACTAGGCACTGCCCATGTACTCTAGGGATTCTCGTATTAGCGTATGTAGCATTGCTTCCCAGTATGGGAATTCAATATTCTTTCGGTTATTGTGACCACTGGAACATATCACCCTGCGTCAGTGATCCTTCCCTGCCAGTTATAACCCTTCTGTAATCCAAAACCACCTCAAAAACAAAGCCAAAAAAATAAATGAATAAAAGTCATAAAAAATAAAATAATTTTAAAAACAAGTAAAATATAAAAATAAAAAATAAAAAAAAATTTTCATTCTGTCTTTTATCACCATGAGATATGTTATCTTTTATGTATAGTGACAATTTCTTCTGTATGTTCCCCCAGAGTCTTATTTATTTATTTATTTATTTATTTATTTATTTATTTATTTATTTTTCCCTGTATTTTCAAAAAAGCTTTGGGTTACAGAAAAGTCACATAGAAAATATAGGGGATTCCTCTGTATCCTACCCCCTCCCCTTCTCACATTTTCCCCTATTGATAACATCTTACATGAGTGTGGTACATTTGTTAAAATTGATGAACAAATATTGAAGCATTGCAATTAACCATGGTCAATGGTGTACATTATGGATTACATTTTGCACTGTACACTTTTATAGGTTTTGACAAAACGTGTAATGGCTTGTATCCATCATTGCAAGAACATGCAGAATAATTCTAATGCCCTAAAAATGCCCTATGTTCCATCTATTCTATTCTCCCTTCCCCTCAGGACCTATGGTAACCACTAAGTTTCAAGTTTTTGAAGATTAAGGTTCATAGTTACATTCATTAATATTGAGGGTTTGACATATTAGTGTGTTTTCTTTTATTAGGCTCTGCCTACGTTCTCAAGAGATTCTTGCCCCTCTAATTGAGAACATAGTAGGATTTCCCAGTATGGGAGTTAAATATTTTCTTGTTTATTTTGTGGATCTCCACCCACTGAGATAACACGCTATGACAAGATGAACACTTTCATATTTCATAGAAGCATGCCCCAGGTGCACCCTATCCCACATAACTCCCTACTCCCAATGCCCTGCACCAGTAATCCTCCCTTGTCGTATTTACCAAAAGAACATTCCCACCATTTTAGTTTTAACTACAGTCCTACAAATCTCCACTGTTCACCTGTTCCTTCCTCCAGCCCTCCCCCGAATTCCATGGATAGTCCAGCCAACCCCCCCACTCTACTTCCCCTCACATTCCAGCACCATCGACCCCCCTCACATCCCTGCATCAGTATCACTCCCATCCACTGCCCAACCACCCCTTTCCACCTTGCCATAGATCTTTCCCATATTGAGCATCGACTTGCCACACTGTTCCCTTTCTGTCTCCTGATAACCTATTTTCTAGACTCTATTCTTTGTGAGTCTGCTCAGTTTGCTTAAGTCATATCAGTGAGGTCATGTAATATTTATCATTTATCCTTTAGTGACAGGCTTACTTCATTCAACATAAGGTCTTCAAGACTCCTCCATATTATCCTGTGTCTTAATACTGCATTCCTTCTTACAGCTGAGTAATATTCCACTATATGTATATACCACAATTTACTTATCCATTTATCTGTTGATGGACACTTGGGTTGCTTCCAACTTTTGGCAATAGTGAATAATGCCACTATGAACAATGGTTTGCATATATCTGTTCGTGTCTCTGCTTTCAATTCTTCTGGGTATATACCCAGAAGTGGTATTGCTGTATCATACGGCGGTTCTATAGATAGCTTCCTTAGGAACCGCCAAATTGTCCTCCACAATGACTAAATGATTCTGTATTCACACCAGCAGTGGATGAGGGTTTCCTTTCCTCCACATCCTCTTCAACACTTTTCATTCTCTGTTTTTTTAATAGCTGCCAGCCTAATAGGTGTAAGATGATAGCTCATTGTAGTTTTCATTTGCATTTCCCTAACAGCTAGTGATGTTGAACATCTTTTCATGTGCCTTTTAGCCATTTGTATTTCTTCTTTGGAAAAGTGTCTATTCAGATCTCTTGCCCATTTTTCAAATGGGTTGTTTTTCTTTTTCTTTTCAAGATGTATGATATCTTTATATATGCTGAATATAGGCCCTTGTCAGATAAATGGTTACCAAATATTTTTTCCCATTGAGTAGGCTGCCTTTTCACTTTCTTGACAAACTCCTTTGAAGCACAAAAGTTGTTAATTTGAAGAGGTTCTATTTATCTATTTTTTCTTTCATTGCTCATGCTTTGGGTGTAAAATTTATGAAACCATTTCCTATTACAAGATTTCATACAGGGGCCGGCTGGATAGCCCAGTGGATAGGGTGCCGGCATACCACATGGGAGGCCCTGGGTTCGGTTCCCAGGGACCTCTCCTAGCGGGCAGACTGCCTTGAGAGTGGCAAGCCGCCATGGGCAGGCCAGAGCCGCCGTGGGCAGGGCAAGAAGCTGCCACGGACAGGGCAAAAGCCGCCACGGGCAGGGCAGGTCGCCCGCGAGTGGAGCGCAGCCAGCCACCCACGAACTGAGAGCCGGCCGTGAATAGAAGCAGAAGCCGCCCACAAGCGGGGAAAGCCGCGCCTGCGCAGTGACCAGTCTCAGTGCGTTGCCACAGCGGGGGGAGGGGAGATATGTAATAAAATAAATAAATCTTTAAAAAAAGAAAAGATTTCATACATGCTTCTCTACAGTATTTTCTAGGAGCTTTATGGTCGTGGTTCTTATCTTTAGAACTTTGATCCATCTCGAGTTAATTTTCGTATAAGGTGTGAGATGGTGATCCTCTCTCATTCTTTTGGTTATGGATATCCAGTTTTCCAAGCACCATTTGTATAAGAGGCCATTCTGTCCCAGTTGAGTGGCCTTGGTGGCCTTGTCGAATATCAGTTAACTGTATATGTGAGGATCTATATCAGAACTTTCAATTCTGTTCCATTGGTCAGTATGTCTATCCTTGTGCCAATACCATGCAGTTTTGACCACTGTAGCTTTGTAGTATGCTTTAAAGTCAGGTTGCATGATTCTTCCAATTTTGTTTTTCTTTTTCAGTATGTTTTTGGGTGTTTGGGGCCCTTTGCCCTTTCAAATAAATTTCATAATTAGCTTTTCCAATTCAGTAAAAAATGCTGTTGTAATTTTTATTGGGATTGCATTAAATCTGTAAATCTTTTTGGGTATGACAGACATCTTAATGATTTTTAGTTTTCCAGTCTATGAACATGGGCAATTCTTCTATTGATTTAGGTCTCTTTTGATTTCCTTTTTAACAATGTTGTATAATTTTCTGTATACAAGTCCTTTACATCTTCGGTTAAATCTATTCCTAGATACTAGATGCTGTGCTCATTTTTGCATTCTTCTGTGTCTGCTTGTCTCCCCCCGCTGCGGTGTCCTGCCGAGTCAGCTCACTGCGCGGTGGCTTGCCCTGCTCATGGCGGCTTGCCCTGCTCGAGGAGGCCCCGGGAACCGAACCCAGGGCCTCCCATGTGGTAAACTGGAGCCCTACCAATTGAGCTACAGCCGGTTCCTAGATTCTTTTAGTTGCTGTTGTAAATGGAATTTTTTTCTTGATTTCCTCCTCAGATTGCTCATTATTGGTGTCCAGAAATGTTACTGATTTTTGTGTGTTGATCTTATATCCTGCCATTTAAATGAACTTGTTTATCAGCTCTAGAAGCTTTGTTGTAGATTTTTCAGGACTTTCTGCATATAGGATCATGTCATCTTCAAATAGTGGGATTTTTACTTCTTCCTTTCCAATTTGCTTGCCTTTTATTTCTTTTTCTTGCCTAAGAGTTCGAGCAAGTATTTCTAACACAGTAAGTAAGGGTGATGACAGTGGGTATCCTTGTCTTGTTCCAGATCTTAGAAGGAAGCTTTTAGCATTTCACCATTGAATATGATGTTAGCTGTGGGTTTTTCATAGATATCCTTTATCATGTTGAGGAAGTTACTTTATATTCCTGTCTTTTGAAGTGTTTTTATCAAGAAAGGATGCAATATTTTGTCAAATGCTTTTTCTGCATCAATAGAGATGATCATTTGATTTTTTTCTATCTGTTAATGTGGAGTATTACATTGATTGGTTTTCTTATGTTGAACCATCCTTGCATACCAGGGATGAAACCCACTTGGTCATGGTGTATAATATGTTTGATATGTTGTTGGATACATTTAGCAACTTATATGTTGACAATTTGAAACATCCAGATTCATTAGAGAGATTGTTCTGTAGTTTTCTTTTCTTGTGGTGTCTTTATGTGGCTTTGGTATTAGGGTGATGTTGGCATCATAGAATGAGTTAGGTAATGTTCCTCCACTTCTATTTTTAGAAGAGTTTAAGCAGGATTGGTGTTAGTTCTTTCTGGAATGGTTGGTAGAATTCACCTGTGAAGCCATCTGGACCTGAGCTTTTCTTAGTTGGGAGATTTTTGCTAACTGATTCAATCTTGTTCCTTGTGATTGGTTTGGTGAGTTCATCAATTTCTTCTTTCATCAATTTAGGCTGCTTGTGTGTTTCTAGAAATTTGTCCATTTCATCTAAGTTATCCATATGGTTGGCATATAGTTTTTCAAAGTATCCTCTTATTATTTCTGTGAATCAGTGGTGATATCCCCTCTCTCATTTTTTATTTTATATATTTTCATCTTCTCTTTTTTCTTTGTCAATCTAGATAAGGATTCATCAATTTTATTAATCTTCTCAAAGCACCAGCTTTTGGTTTTGTTAATTTTTCTAGTTATTATTATTATTATTCTCCATTTCATTGTGCTCTAATCTTTAGTTCCTTCTTTGGAATTAGTTTGTTGTTCTTTTTCTAGTTCCTCCAGGCGTGCAGTTAGATTTTTAATTTTAGCTCTTTCTTCTTTTTTTAGTATAAGCATTTATGGCCATAAATTTCCCTCTCAGCACTGCTTTTGCTGCATCCCATAAGTTTTGATATGTTGTGTTCTCATTTTCATTTGTTTCAAGGTAGTTGCTGATTTCTTTTGCAATTTCCTCCTTGACCCACTGATTTTCTGAGAGTGTGTTAACTTCCATATTTTTGTGCCTATTCTGTTTATCTGCTCCTTATTAATTGCCAGATTAATTCCATTGTGGTCTGAGAAGTTACTTTGTATAATTTCAATATTTCTAAATTTGTTGATACTTGTTTTGTGGTCTAGAATGTGGTCTGTTCTGGAGAATGATCATGTGCACTCAAGAAGAATGTATATCCTGCTGTATTTCAGTGTAATGTTCTGTATATATCTATTAGGTCTAGATCCTCTAACATATTATTTAAGGTCTCTGTTTCATTATTACACTTCTGTCAAGATGTTCTGTCTAAAGGTGATAATGGTATATTAAAGTCCCCCACTATAATTGTAGAGGCTGTTTCTCCCCGTAGTTTTCCCAGTGTTTTTCTCATGTATTTTGGGGCACCCTGGTTAGGCACATAAGTGTTTATGATTGTTCCTTCTTGATAGATAACCATGCTCCCCCCTTTTTTTCATTTGTTTGTTTTGTTTTTAGGAGGTACCTGGGATAGAACCTGGGACCTTGTACATGGGAAGCAGGCACTCAAGCCACTTGTGCTATATCCACTCCCCCAAATCTCCCTTTTTAAAAATATATTAAGTGTCCTTCCTTGTCTCTTAAAATAGTTTTGCATTTAAAGTCTATTTTGTCTGATATTAGTATAGCTACTCCATTCTTTTTTGGTTATTGTTTGCATGTAAAATAGTTTTCCAACCATTCACTTGCAGCCTTCTTGAATCACCAGGCTTAAAGTGAGTTTCTTGTAGACAGCATATAGATGGGTTATATTTCCTTATTCATTCTGCCAGTCTGTGTCTTTTGATTGGAGAGTGTAATCCATTAACATTCAATGTTATTACTGTTCAGGCAGTACTTGACATTAGCCTTTTTTTTTTTTTTTAGTTTTTTTATGTGTCATTTTGTTTTTATTTCTTTTTGTCTTTTTAGTTATTTTACTAATAATTTTCCTTTCTATACCCTCCTCCAACCTTCTCTCCTGTTTTTTTCCTTTCAACCTGTAGAACTCCCTTTAGTATTTCTTGAAGGGCAGGTTTCATGTTGACAGACTGTCTTGATTTCTGTTACCTATGAATATTTGAACTCTCTCTCATTTTTGAACGCCAGCTTTACTGGATACAGAATTCTTGGCTGGCAGTTTTTTCTTTTAGCACCTTAACTATGTCATATCACTGCCTTCTTGTCCCCATGGTTTAGATGAGAAATCAGTAGTTAATCTTATCAAGCTCCCCTTGTATTTGATGGATCTCTTCTCTTGCTGTTTTTAGAATTCTCTCTTCGTCTTGAGCATTTGGCAATTGATAAGTATATGTCTTGGGGTAGGCCTGTTAGGAATTATACTCTTTGGAGTATGCTCCAATAACCAATAACTAGTAAAGCCAATGAATAAGTAATCAAAAGTTTCCCAGCTAAGAAAAGCACAGGAACAAGATGGCTTCACTGGTGAATTTTTACCAAATATTCAAGAAGATTTGACACTAATCCTGCTGAGACTCTTTGAAAAAAAAATGTGAAGATAAGAGAACACTTCCTAAATCATTCTATTAGGTCAACATCAAATAAAGGTATCATGAATAAAGAAAATTACAGTCCTACAAAAAATTAAATAATATAAATAAACCTTAAAAAAAGAAAATTACAATCCAATTTCCCCTAATGAGTATAGATGCAAACATCCTCAACAAAATATTAGCAAACTGAATTCAACAGCACATTTAAAAGATAATACACCATGACTAAGTGTGACTAATCTTAGGAATCTAAGGGTGGTTCAACATAAAAAATCTTTCAATGTAACACACCACATTAACAGAACAAAGGAAAGAAACACTGTCATGTCAATTTATTAAGAAAAGTCATTTGACAATATCCAGCATCCACTTTTGGTAAAACACCCAGAAAACTTGGATAGGAAACTTCTTCAACTTGATGAAGGGCGTATATAAAAAAAACCCGCCACTGATAATGATAACAGGCTGAAAGCTTTTCGTCTATGATCAGGAATAAGAAAAGGATGCCAGCTGTCAACACCATTATTCAACATTGTACTGGAGCTTCTAGCCAGAGCAGTTAGGCAAGCAAAAGAAATAAAAGGCATGCAAATTGGAAGGGAAGAAGTAAAACTTTCTCTGTTTGCAGATGACATGATCCTATATGTAAAAAAAAAAACCTGAAGAATCTACAACAAAGCTACTAAATCTAATAAAAGAATCCTATATCTAGAAATAAATATAACCAAGGACTTATAAATTAAAAACTACAAACATTGCTGAAAGAAATAAAAAATGCCCAAACTATAAATGGACAGAAATTTTATGTTTATTACTTGGAAGACCAAATATACTTATAGCAATATTACCCAAAGCAATTTACAGATTCAACGTATTCCCAACCAAAATTCCAACAGCCTTCTTCACAAAAATGGAAATGCTAATCATCACTTTCATGTTTAAGGTCAAGAGGTCCAAAATAGCCAAAATAGTCTTGGAAAGGGTTCGCACTTCCAATTTCAAAACCAAGAGTATAATAGTATGGTGTTTATAATTACCCTTGCAGTGACATTTACCAGAGATCTTTACTTTTTTAATGCAGCTCTAATCTACTGTCCAGTGACCCTTCCTTTCAATCTGAAGAACTCCCTTTAGCATTGCTCATAGGGCTGGTTTGGTGGTGAAGACCTCCTTCAGTTTTTATCTGGGAATGTCTTATTCCTCCTGCATTTTTGAAAGACAGTTTTCCCAGGTGTAGAGTTCTTGTTTGGCAATTATTTTCTTTCAGCATGTTGAATACATCATCCTACTGCATTCTTGCCTCCACGGCTTCTGATGAAAAGCATAATCTTCTTGAGGCTCCCTTTTACATGATGTATTGACTGTCTCTTACAGCATTCAGGATTTCTATTTGTCTTTGGCATTCAAATTATAATATTCTGGTTGTGGATCTCTTGGATTTATCCTGTTTGGAGTTTGTTGAATTTCTTGGATGTGTATATATTCATGTCTTTGGTAAAAACATTTGAAGTTTTCAGCCATTATTCTTCAAATATGCTTTCTGCCCCTATACTTTCTTCTCCTCCTGGGACTCCCCTAATGTGTTTATTGGTTTGCTTGATGGTGTCCCAGATTTCTCTTAAGCTCTGTTTGCTTTTTTTTTTAATGCTGCTCTGGCTGTTTCATTTCAAATTCACTAATTCTTTCTTCTCCCAATTCCAATCTGTTCTTAAACCCTTCTAGAGAATATTTTAGTTCAATTTTTTAAAAAGATTTATTTACTTATCCCCCCCCCAGTTGTTTTTGCACTTGCTGTCTGCTCTTTGTGTCCATTCACTGTGTGTTCTTCTGTGTCTGCTTGTCTTCTCTTTAGGCAGTACTGGGAACCGATCCTGGGACCTTCCAGAGTGGGAGAGAGGTGCTCAATCTCCTACTCCCCCTTAGATCCTTGGTCTGCTGCGTTTCTCATTGTCTCTCCTGTATCTCTTTTGGTTGCGTCATCTTGCTGCGCGAGCTCTCCACGAGGGCCAGCACTCCTGCGCAGGCCAGCTCGCCATGC
>PVKH010034694.1:0-11831 GCA_004027955.1 Chaetophractus vellerosus | reverse complement strand
GGATTTGTTTATATGCTTTGTAAGATGGGAGAGATAATAGCCATGTTGGATGCTGATGGATATAATACGTAAGAGGGAAAAAATGATACCTTAGAAGAGAAGGGGAGATAGAAGAGAGGAGAACTGCTTGAGAAATGCTACTAATTCCCTATCACACTGACCCATTTCAAAATAATGCTAACGTCCTCTGAGAAACCTCTAAAATCAGCTGCTGCCAGCAATTCAGTAGTTTATAAACAATGCATCAATTATGAAAATGTTTGCCATTTCATTGAACAATTTTATTACCATAAATAATTTACCAGCATATTCAGGAAAAAAGTTAGATTGAACTCCTGCAACAACATACCCAAGGCGACTCTGATTCACTTAGTGATCCCATCAAGCACCCCAAGAGGCTGTTTCTCCCCTTGTATTTTATGATCTGTATTTTATGAACACATACCATATTTTGCTACTTTCTGGGGTACTTTATAAAAAATGGTTTTTCTTGATTCACGCTCAATTTCATGTAATGCCCTTATGTGTGCACACAATTTAATTTCTTAAAACATTAAAAAATGTACACAAGAATGTGCTTATGGGGTTATATATTCCTGGGGCTGTTTGCCATAGTTTCTTTGGCAGCAAAACTATATATACTAAACTAATTAAAGATTTAAAATATATTGTTAGTCAATTTAGATCCACACTTCGTATGTAAATGGAATGAGAAAAAGCAAAGAAAAATCTACACCCTAGAGAGTTTTATTGTAAAATTCAAGACTCAAGAATCACAAATGTTTTTTATTAGTTTTAATTACTTTGCTCCCCTAACCAGAAGATATTAGCACCACATTAGATTTACTACCAAGTTATATAGTATACATGAGTCAAATCCAACTCTCATTAAGATTTGATTGGTAAAGGGGAATGACAAGAACCCATCAGGCTCTAGTTTTCATTACCCTAAAAGGAGAAATCATGGATAGAAAATTCAAATCAGGATTAACTAAGAAAGACTTAAAAGATGCTTGGAAATTTTAAATCATACTTTTAAACAACTGATAAGTCAAAGAAGAAACCATTGAAATTAGAATATACCTAAAACAAAACATTAAAAAGAATGTATCATGGATGGCCACTATTACTATTCTTGTTCAATATTGCTCTGAAGGTCAATGTAGCAGGACAGAGAAAAGAAATAAAAGGTATAAGGATTAGAAAGGGAATCAAAACTGTCTTTTTATTTGCATATACAATTATCTATATAGAAAACCCAGAAGAACCTACAAGTAAATTATTAGAATTAATATGACAGCTCAAGAAGCCAGCTGGATATAAAATAAATCTATAAAACTCACATTGCAACAGTTAGAAAAATGTAATTATAAGAGATTATTTATAATATCAAACACAAAATTAAAATATCTAGAAATAAATCCCACACTCATGGACATGGAAGTCTTTTGGGAAGAAAAGTATAATACCATTATAAAGTACTAAGGAAATAGTGAGTTATACCATATGTTAGTAGGTAAGAAGACTTATTATCACAAAGTTATGCGTTTTAATGTCAATTAAAATCCCAAGAGGGTTTTCTTTCAAAATTGGACAAGTTGATTCTAAAATTCATGTGTAAGAATGAAGGGCCACAAATGTTCTCAAGAAAAAAAGTAGCACTTATGCCACAAGATATCAAAAATCATAAAACTAGAAATTAAGATAATGTGATAGAGGCATAGCAAAAGATAAATAGGCCAATGGCAGCAAAACAAACTTGCCCATACATGGAAACTTGACTAATCATAGAAAACACACTGTAAACAAAGAAAGGAAAGATTGTTCAATAGATAGTACAAGCACAACTGGAAATACATATGGAAAAAATATGAAACTGGATACCTATTTCACCTTTAACAACAAAAACACTCGCAGGTGGATTAAAGTCTTACATGAGAAAGGCAAACCAACAAAACTTTTAGAAGACAAAATAGGAGAACATCTTTACGTCTATGGGGTAAAAAAGAATTTCTTTAACAAAACATAAAAAGCAGGAACCAAAAAAGAAAAGATAAACGTGTAAAAATTGACACCATTAAAATTGCACCCCAATTCTCTAAAAGATATCACACAGCAAGTGAAACTACAAGCCTCAAACTGGTGGAATATATTTATTAAACACAAAACTTCAAGGGTCTCTAATGTGGGAAGCACTAGCCTCATGTGACTATTTACTGGATGCTTGATAATTTTGTATTGCTTTTCAGAGTTGGTACAGTGATCGAACCAGGGACCTTGCAAATGTTAGGCAGGAGCTCTTCCACTGAGCTAACATACCTTCTTTCATGTGACTATTTAAATGAAAACTTCTTAAAATTATATAAAATTTAGAACTTAGTTACAGTAGCCACATCTCACATGCTCAGGAACCACATGTGGCTAATGGATGCTCTATAGATAAGGAATATTTCTGCCATTACAGAAAGTTTTCTTTGACAGCACCGATCTAAGAATACACATAAAATTTTTTTAAACTTCTAAAGGGAAAGAAAAATGACCCAATAGAAAAATGGACAAAGGGCATTAAGAGGTATTTCATGGAAAAGAAAACCACAAAAATACATCATCAACATGTAAAAAGTCATTTCAACCTCACTAGTAATCAGAGTAAAACAAATCAAACTCATTAGATACCATGTCAGATACCCCCAAATTGACAAAAAATTAAAAAATCAGGCAATGTCAAGATTGAAGAGGCTGTAGATCAGCAAATTCCTAACATGCTGCTTATAGGACAGCAACCCGTGACAGCTGTTTTGGAAGCAGTGGCATTATCCCATTGCACTGAGCATTCTGGTACCATAAGAACTACCAACACTACTCTAGAGCAGTGATCTTCAACCTGGACTAAACAATCCTCCACCCCTACCCAAGGGGATTTAGAAATGAGAGGACTTCACATTTCCCCCCTCCACCCCACCCACCCAACCCTACTGCCATTTAACAGGCAAAGGCCAGAGATATTAAAGTTCTTGTATTTTAAGAATTATTCCATCCAAACTCTGCACCAGGAGACAGAAACAACAACGTTCATAGTATCACTACTCACAATATCAAACACCAGAAACAACGCAAATATCATCAACAGTAGAATGGATACAGAAACTTCATATAATGGAATACTATAGAAATAGAAAATAAATGAGCCTTAGCTACAAATATGAACAGAGGTGATTCCAAGGAATTTGATGACTGGAGAGTAGCAAGATTTATGAATATAAACATGATGTTTTAAATTTACATAAAGATCAAAAACAGCTTTATGTGGCAAAAGTAAAAAAAAATATGTATCAAGGGAATGCTTGACAAAAAAGTCAAGATAAGGCTAACTGAGGGAGAGAGACCTCTGGGATGATCACCCAAAGGCCTTCTAAGTACTGGTAAAATTTTATTTCATTAGCTGGGAAGTAGATACAGGTGTCCATCTTAATGTGGTTCTCTAATCTATACATCCATTTTAAGTATTCTTTGTATGTTTGAATTAGCTCGATTACTTACTGGCATGGGTACTTGACCTTTCTGAACATCATCAATAATAATCATGCCACCTTCCCTCATGGAGTGATTCTGAAGCTCAAATGAACGTGTGAGTGACCATGGTGGGCCTGTTTTACAGAACAGGGACTAGTTATAGACTAGATAAGCATTTCTCCCAAAGACCTCATCCTGGACTCTTTCCAGGATCACAGAGTCCAGAGTTCCTGGGCAGCTATTAATCAAGTCAAAGTGACAGTAAGAGTCTCTTTGTCCTCAGTATAGAATGGGAATGACCCTTGCCCAATTCAACCTGCAGGAGCATCATAATGAAGGGATATCACAACATTATTTATTATTGTTTATTTAACAAATGTGTACATAGCTAGATGACTAAAGCAATGATTTAAGTCCAAGCTGCTATTGTTGTTGCCGTGATGAACAGAGTACTGAAAGGGTCTGAAAAATCATGTCATAGAAGACATTGTTTAGGATCTGGTTATATTGAAATTTGGCCTAAATGATACAAGACATGATAACTATCTCCAAATACTAGATGGAAAAGAGGCATAAGATTTATTTGTTCAGGGTTTTTCCAGAAGGCAGTATTAGGCCGATTGAAGAGAAGTTAAAAGCACAATCAGGATCAATATAAGAGCAAACTTTCGGGGGCCGGCTCGATAGCCCAGTGGATAGGGCGTCGGCATACCACATGGGAGGCCCCGGGTTCGATTCCCAGGGACCTCTCCTAGCGGGCAGACCGCCTTGAGAATGGCAAGCCACCATGGGTGGGCCGGAGCCACCGTGGGCAGGGCAAAAAGCTGCCACGGACATGGCAAGAGCCGCCACGGGCAGGGCAGGTCGCCCGCGGATGGAGCGCAGCCAGCCACCCGCGAACTGAAAGCCTGCCGTGAACAGACGCAGAGACCGCCCACAAGCGGGGAAAGCCGCGCCTGCGCAGTGTCCACTCTCGGCGCGTCGCCGCAGCAGGGGGGAAGGGGAGATATGTAATAAAATAAATAAATCTTTAAAAAAAAAAAAAAAAAAGAGCAAACTTTCTGACAATCAGAGAGGAGACATGGAAGAGACTAGGTGGTAATACTCCCTCATGTGAATTATTCAGATAAAGGCAGAGTTTCACAGAAACTCCTATTGTGGACAAAAACATGAATTTAAAAAATAAACTCTTTTAAAATAAAAACAGACAATATAACTTAGTGTCAAACTCATTTTGAAAACTAGCTCTCCTACTTAACAGTGTTGAAACTTCAGGAAACTTGTTTTACCTCTTAGACTCATCTGTAATAAGGATAAATATCTTTCCTTCAGGATTGTTTTGAAAAAATCTGTGATAATATATTGAAACTTCCTAGCATCAGGGTACCATAATTGCTCCATAAACTGCTATAATTTTTATATTATATATAATTTTTTAAATTATTATTTAATATCTAACAAACATGTACATAGCTAGATAACTAAAGCAACGGTGTAAGTCCAAGAAAACAAAACAACTTTCATGTTTGAAAACAGCAGAGGGAAGAACTTGTATCTGTTACTTCAAGGAAAGGAGCAAAACCGATATCCCTGGATCAGTTTCTTTAAAATGTTATCGAATGGCCTTTGAGCTCCTAAAAACTTTCCTCAAACATGTCTTTGTGTGGAAATCTTTCCCTATAAAAATGCTTTTAAATGCCATGACCCTAAAGCATTCTCCACTATGCCAGAATAAAAATATAATAGGAGTTATGAAGACTTGATACAGTAAACCACATACATTCATACCAATTTAGGTAATTCATTTTTTCCTTCAATCTAATTCCAAACTGGGAGGGGGTGCAGCTCAGTGGTTGAGCACCTGTTTACTGCCATAAGAAACAAATAAATAAATAAAAGAACAACTTTATTCTTTCAAAAAAAAAATGCTGAAGAAAGTAATGCAAAAACATAACTGCTTAGTCCCTCTCAACTTAACCTGCAGAAAACAATAAAACATGTCAACTTCTATAAACAGGAAACACTGAACTTTGAAATTAAACCACAGTAATTTATTATAAATAAATATCCTATAAATGACGCCGCTGTAATGCTCGCAAGCTTTTTCTTCCTACACAGCACTTCTGAAGTTTAGATCAACGCAAGCTGTTCTTCATGAATTAAAATGGCATCATCTCAGAGTTTAAATTATTGTATATTTTACTAAACTTATCTTTTTGTTCTGTGGAAGCACTCTGCTACAGCAGCTGGTTTTTAGCTTGGTTCTGTTTTTCGCTTGAGTTTCAAACCTAGCTTCAAATTACCAGTTGACGGTCACATACTGTAATGAAGTTGGTGGATTAGCTGAAATTAAAACCCAGAATCCTCTTTAACACCCTTCTTTTCAAGCACAAATCAATTATTTATGACCAAGTTCACCAACACTGTGTTTTAATTTAGGAGCAGTCCATTTGAAGCCAGCCATAAATAAAGTAAACAGAATCTGGCTTCAATACTTTTTGGCCCTGCAAAACATTGAAGAAAGATGGGAGCAAAGAAGCAAAGGAAGAAAACAAGAAAAGAAGAAAGGAATAGAACAAAAGCCAACACTCACTGAACCCCTTCTACGTCTGAACCTTCCACATAGACAATTTTATTTTCATTCTCATTTAATTTTACATTACTTTATTTTAATTCTCACAACCTCATAAGGCAGATATTATGTTCCCCTTATTTAACATTGGGAAACTGACACACAAAGAAGCTAAACTGCTTACGTGGGGTCAGAGTAAATAGGAAAAACAGAATCTGACCTGCATTTGTCTGATTCTAAAGCCTGGGCAATTTCTTCTATATCAGATGGAATAATTTCTAATATTTTCACATTTGAGTCAATTAGGAATTTTCATAAGGAAAAAAAAGGATCTAAATATTTCTAAAGTACAACATGAAAAGCAGAAATCCATCCACAAAATTATATCACCTGCTTCTGAGAACTTGAAGTGTGAGGTTGTTGCCATTACACTTAAGATGCATATGAAATTATATATATGAGAACCAGAGGAAACCTCAAATGGACATCTTAGAAAGAGTGATGAAGCAACATCCAAAAAAGCAAGACAAAGACAGAGAATGTTAAGTACTTACTAGCCACTTACCTGCTGTACTTCACTTTCTCCATTTGATATTTTCTCAGTGTACACAAAGGAGTTGAATATCCTCTGCAATGAAATGAAAATGAGCAAACATTAGATTTTCTAAATAAGACAGCCATTTTCTTTATGGGAGTGCGCGCGCGCGTGTGTGTGTGTGTGTGTATGAATAATGTGTTTACAACACAAACAGAATTAAGTAGAAACATTTTAATTAGGATATGGTAATTTTACAAAAAGAAATTCAAATAGCCAAAGTTAATCATGCTTATATAAGCAATACCCAGGCAACTCTGTAGTGAAATAAACCAGATGTTACACTACATTTTTCATTTTCAAAAATACATTTAATTATAGATTTCCGGAGCCCATGCCATTTTACTCGACTGGTATAATTTGACAAAGTTGTGTTTCTCGTTTTAAATTCTGTACTCTCTGAATGTGGTAATTGTTTACAGACACTAAAATCTAATTTAATAAAGCTCTTTACAAAGGATTCTTTCCATATTCTCTCATGTCCCTGTCCAGTCAGTACCTATCCAATGTTATCTATCACCTTCATTACCCAAACGCCCCCTCCCCTCAGGAGAGTAACATCATAGGGCTTGTCAAATATGTGCAGCCTTAAGAGAAGATCTAGTTCTGACATGCCAGGAAATAGGACAACTGTGCCAAGACATTAGCCCAAACTATGGCACACAAACACACACATTCTTCCACTGGCGTCTGCCTCGCTAGCACCCATTCCTCCAAACATTGCCTGTATTTAAAACGTCTCTGCAGAGTTATGACTTTACCAAACCCGACCATTACTGAGCAATCATAAGAGATTAGTATGTAACAATCAAAAAACCATGAGAACACAAGATAGGTATCAGGGTGAAATGTGAAAAAAATGTTAAAAGAGCCACAGCTTCATCATTTATACTACAACTTTAAAGATACTCCTGGAACTCTCCAGATGAGTAAGGAATCAGACCTGGAGATGTCAGCCAAAATTGTCTTTTTCCTTTCTTTCCTTCTGCCAAGGATTTGTCAGCATCTGGGACAGCATCCCAGGCAGCTTAACACACCTGCGTGGTTGTGGTGAGGAAGTGCCAAGTTCATCCAGTGCTGAAAAATCTAAGCAGAGTGCAAAGGAAGGAAGATCAAACTGGGGTAAGAGGGCAGACGAACTTGGAGGGACTCGGGTGGAATTAAAGTCTGGAATATTATAATAATGAATTACCACGGTGCCCCCCCCCCTCATACCCCTCATACATTCAAACAGGTATTTATTGTCCTTTTCTTTCCTAAAAATGACTCTGATGACAGGAAAGGCTTTATTCCAGATTTCCAGTGATGATGATAATGATAGTGATTTTGGCTAATATTTATTGAGTGCTTAGTATGGGGCAGACATCATTCTAAACATGTTACATCTATTTACTTATTTAAGTCTTATAAAACCCCTTAGTGGTAAGTTCTAATATTATCTCCATTATATAGATGGGGAAACAAGTATATTTATTGAGTGCCAAGTGCAATGCACACATTGTGACTCCATGCATATGTGACTCAATCTTTATAACAAATTTATTACAGCTGTAAAGATTGGAAAAAAGAAAAACAAAAACAACTCTAAGAGGTTAAATAACTAACCCAACATTTCTTAGCAAGGCTGGGATTTGAACCCAGGCAATCTGAGTCCAGATCTGGTGTTCTTAACTCTATACCTCATAACAATTTGCTACAAGGTTGCTTGACACATTTTTTTTTTTAATTCCTGTCAGGTTCTAACACCTGAATGCAGATCAACAACCCCTTATGTGTACCTCCTGTATTCAAAATGCTCTTTAATCAAATGTTTTCAAATAAAACATTTGTCAGCAAAATATGACATAACCTGAACTTATCAGGTAGTAAAACCTAACTTGAACTGATATGTAGTCATATTCTTTATTAAACCTACTTAACATGAACATTCATGCAAGTTTCTACTGTTGCGTTAATGCATTTGATTATAAGGTTGACCTAGATCTCACCATGGGTGTTTTCTAATCAATTCTGAATCCTGAAATACATCTCATTTTGGAAAAGGGAGTGTGAACCTGGAGAATTCCAATGCTGCACCTCTAAGTTCTCAGTTTTCTGGAGAACATCCTGGGGCTTTAAGGGGCTGGGTCAGTATCTGACACATCACTACCACCCACACTCTCAGAGTATATTCCATATTTTTATACAATTTGGTTTTCAAAAAATGTTCAGCACCTTTATTTAAAGGTAGCATCATTCAGGTTGTGTCTCCAGAGCCTGATGAATACAATCAATTTCCTGTTTCTTTTCTGGCAGTGATACTCCAAATGCTACAGTAGCTATCTATCCCGGAAGGTGCGGCCTAAGGAGGTGACTGATAAAGCAATGGACGGAGTTCTCCAGGGAAGCAAGCCAGACCACACCGCTCGGGCCAGCACTCACCAAGGGCCCAACATAATGAATATCAGACACCTCCTTCCCCTTTTAGTTAAAAAGGTGGGATTCAAAAAGAACGTTTGCCTGGAAAGGTTCACGAGGATGTGCTTTGGCCCCTATGTTACTCATTTATTACCTTAGTTATTAATAATGATTGTTGATATTTTATGCAGATCTTTTTATGGCTTATGAAGCATTTTTATATTCTCTACCTCTAATTAAGGTGGTTGGATAAAAGAAATGTAAAAAGCAAGAAAGAAGTTTTAGAAGTGAATGAGCAGTGGTAATTTTGTAGACCATCTATCTTACACAAGCCTCCAAGCACTCTAGCTGTGAAAGGCCTGTTGGCATCAGAGTTTGAGGTTATCACCAAAACAGACAACCGTTAGCCCCTCCCTAGAAAAAAAAACAAAACAAAATAGCTTTAGCGAGGAGGCCAGTAGAAACTAGACAAGTAACTCATGACATAACTGATCAAGATTAAAAGTTCAGGCTCATGTGTGCACAAGATTTCAAGGTACGAGTGAGTTTCCACCGTGCTCGGAACTAGGCCAGTGGACAGTAGCCGCCGTCCTGAAAACGGGGGCCCGCTAAGACCCAGCTCTCAAAGACCTGGTACTGCGTAGTCTAAAATTCTGTATAAATTATCTCATTTGATCCTTCACAACCCTGTGTGAAACCACCTTTTACAGGTTTAAAAGGCAAGGCTCATATACCACCTAAAATGTCCCCTGGTAACCCACATTCAGATATATAATTCAGGGGTATTGATTACACTCAAATGTTCTCTTACCATCACCTCTACCTCTGTAGTATGTTGCCAGAACAAAACAAAACAAAACAAAACAAAACAAAACAAAACAAAAACCAGACAACACAACATAGTACTTTACAACACAGTGAATCCTAACGTAAACTTTGGACTATAGCTAATACCATACTATAATAATATTCTCATCAATTTTAACAAAGTTACCACACTGGTGCAAAATGTTAAGAATGGAGCAGATATATGGGAACTCTGTATTTTGTGCATGATCTTTCTGTAAAGCTACAACTTCTCTAAAAAATATGGCTCAAAAATTAGGAAATTTTTTCACAGGTAAAAAAATTTAAAAAAAAAGAAGCACTGAGGCCTGATCTTAGGTCCTGAGTGAAAAACAGGTATTGCTTTTAGTGAAGCTATTAAACAAATGTATTCCCATCACCTTTTTGTTCAGGATAGGCAAGGAAATGTAACACCTGAATGCAGGGGGGGAAAAGTGGATTTGATTTTTTTTTCCTGTCCATTTTATAATGTGCTGGCATAACCTTATGTAGGTGACCAAGGACAGAGGTAATTAAAGAGAGTCCTAAACAAAGGATTTATTTTTTATCACTTTCTATTGGTACATGAAACTGTGAAAGGAACAGAGCACAGGTTTTCTTAATTTTGCTTCTAATTTGATAGCCAGAAATTCCAAATGATATACTTAGCTGACATTTTGGTGACTTCAGGGTAAGAGTTTGGAAAAAAGACTTCCTAGAACATGAATATGGTAAGTGATTCCAACAGGTCAGAGCCTTCAGTCCTCTTGGATGATTTACTCACAGAAATGGGGTTAAGGGCTGGTGGGCTGGTGGGCATTCGATTCCAATTGGCTTCAAGTTGTCACTTTCCCTTATACCAATTCCCTGAGGAACCAAAGGAATTCCAGAAATTTGAACTCTTAATTTAACAACAACCAGGGGGAAATCAGGAGTAACTCCTCTATTTACAAGTCCCTGGGAGTGAAGGCAAAAATACCCTCTGCTTCTGCCCATCACTCTTTCTAGGTCTTTATGTTGGGTGAAATAAGCCAGACACAAAAAGGTCAAATATCTGTGATCTCACAGACATAAAATAATTAGAACAAGCAAATTCATAGAGTCACAAACTAGAATATAGGTGACCAGGGGCTGGGGTGAGGGTAGGGAATGAGGAGTTAATGCTTAAATTGTACAGAATTTCTGTTTGGGGTGAGGGAAGTTTTGGTAATGGTGGTGGTGATGGTACCACAACATTGTGAATATATTAACAGCACTGAATTATATATTTGAACGTGGCTAAAAGGGGAAATTTTAGGTTTTATACATGATACTAGAGTAAAAATTATTTAAAGCCTATAGGACTATACAATACAAATAGTGAACACTAAACTATGGCATAGTAAATTATGGACTACAGTTAATAGTATGATTATGATAATATTCTTTTATCAATTTTCACAAATATGCCATGCTAATTGAAAGGTGTTAATGGGGAAGGGTGGTATATGGGAACTCTATTTTCTGCATGATATTTCTTTAAGCCTTCTCTGATTTGAAAAGTTATATTTAAAAAGCTATGTTCAAAGACTAAAAGTAAAAATATGCTTTCTTGCATAGTAAAAAGATCATTAAAATTGGTGGGGGTGAGGTAACAAAAAGTTATTTTAAATAGAATTATTTCATTGAATCCTCTCATTAAATTTATTTCCACAATCAAAAGAAACAACAAAAAAAACATCTTATTCGGGGCCGACCGTATAGACCAGTGGATAGGGCTCTGGTATACCACATGGGAGGCCCTGGGTTCGGTTCCCGGGGACCTCTCCTAGTGGGCAGACTGCCTTGAGAACAGCAAGCCGCCGTGGGCAGGGCAAAGCCGCCGTGGGCAGGGCAAAAAGCTGCCACGGACAGGGCAAAGCCGCCACAGGCAGGGCAGGTCGCCCGCGA
>PVKH010034693.1:0-11830 GCA_004027955.1 Chaetophractus vellerosus | reverse complement strand
AGGGCAGGTCGCCCATGAATGGAGCACAGCCAGCCACCCACGAACTGAAAGCCGGCCATGAATGGAAGCAGAAGCCACCCACAAGTGGGGAAAGCCGCGCCTGCGCAGTGACCAGTCTCGGCACGTCGCTGCAGCAGGGGGAAGGGGAGATATGTAATAAAATAAATAAATCTTTAAAACAAAAAAGACTCAGTAGCAGACCAAAAGCTGTTTCTCAAAAGGAGAGTAGTTATCTGTGGTAGAAGGCAGGACTTTGCTCCAAAATTCAAAGGGACTGAATTATGATTCTCCAATAGGGGCCTGCCAAAGGCTCCCGATAGCATCTTTATTTGCCACTGATACTTCCAGCACCATTGTATCTGCTGTTTCATATGACCCAAGTGGCAGTACAGCTTGCAGAGCAGCCTGGACCTGTTGCAGAGCCTCCTTTTCTTCTGATCCACACTCAAGGTTTTCTGGTCATTTGGTAAATAGGCCAGATTAGCACAGAAAATTAGGAATGTGTTGTCTCCAAAATCTGAAGAGGCCAACTAAGCATTATGCCTCTTTTTTGGTTATAGGAGGAGCCAGATGCAAAAACTTATCCTTTACTTTAGAAGTTATATCTGAACATGATCCACACCACTGTACATCTAGATATTTCAATGAGGTGGAAGGTCCCTGTAATTTTGTTGGATTTATGTCCCATCCTCTCTCACACAAATGACTTACCAGTAAGGCTAGTGTAAATGCTACTTCTTGTTCTCTACATCCAATCAGCATGATGTCATCAATATATGGGACAGTGTCATGTCTTGTGGGAGGCAGAGACAACCAAGGTCTCTGCAGAAACTTACTTCAGTCATTTTGTTCTTTGTTTTTTATAGGTCATATATAATTTTTGTCTCTCTATTCTTTTATTGAAATCTATTTTTCTGTATAGATGAACTTTAGTGATGTCTCTGGCTGTGCCACAATCACATATTTATTCTTTGTATCTTTTAAATACATACTTTGTGGTTGTCCTTGAGTTTTTAATATGCAGTCTGTACACACTACTAATTTGAAAATATACCAAACTTAACTTCTCTACTAATACATCACTCTGGTTCCACTCCTTATGTTGTTTTGTCCCTCATTGCTTTTTTATATTTTGTTTGTCCATTATGAGGGCATATGTCATTTCCATGTTCAGTTGCATTTCAAGTCTTACAGAAATTAAAGAGCAGAGTTGTGTAGGGAACCTACACATGTCTCTTTTGCCCCTTTTATTTGAACCTACAATTAGCAATATACTTGATAAATATATTGCCCAGAGACTTAAATCATTGATCCCCATGTGCCACTTGAGCCCTGAATTTCAACAGAGTTGCAACACCTACTCTCCAGTTCACTGGACTCCTCCTGGACTACTATAAAGGAGATGATGATGTATTGCACTCATACCAAGGAACAGAGAGTGTCTGCAGATGCAAGCAACATAGTTCCATCCTTCTTCCCCATGGGATCTAAGCCCCCTCTCAACTAGAGACAGAGTAGGCATCACCATCCCCAAATCCTCAAGATCGGGGAATGAGCAATGGACTAAAGTAGACATTATTACTCTACTATACACTTATTATTATTATATCAATGGAAGAACTCTTATCATTGATATAAAGGCAGTAACCACCAGAGGTTCTGAAGGATGGAAGCGGGAAGAATAGTTGTAATATGGGAGCATTTGGGGGACATTGGAGTTGTCCTGCATGAAATTGCAATGACAGGTACAGGCCATTAAATATTTTTCACAACCTACAAAATTGTGCAGGACAGAGTGTGAACTATAATGTAAACTATGGTTCACGGTTAGCAATGCTTCAATATATGTTCATCAATTGTAACAAAATTATAACACTAATGAAAGATGTTGTTAATGTGGGAAAGTGGGAGGGGGAGGGAGTGGGGCATATGGGACTTTCTTATATTTTTATGTATCATTTATGTTATCTAAAGCTTCTTTAAAAATAAAAAAAATAGTTAAATAAAAAAGATCAGTGTTCTATAATGCAGATACAGTGCAATTGGGTTCTGCATTTAATGTTTTAGTTACCTTTATTAAAGATCTTTATTTCCTCACAGTCCTCTAAACCACTATCTCCTGTCTTTTCCTTTTAACCTGCAGTAGTCCCTTCAGTAATTCTTGTAAGGCAAATATTTATTGATGAACAAAGCATTTTTCTCCTGCTTCTTTCAAAAGTGTCTATCTTTATTATTTGACATTTTGATTATGATGTGTCTTTGAGTATGTCTTTAGAGATTATTCTCTTTGGAATATGTTACACTTCCTGGACACATATTTTTAAGTGTTTCTTAAAAGGTGGGAAATTTTGGGACATTATTTTCTCACATATTCTTTCTGTCCTTTTTTCCTACTCTTCTTCTGGGACACTCATAAGACATATGTTTGGACACTTCATGCTGTCACTCAAATCACTGAGACATTGTACATTTTTTCCTATTCTTCTTTTATGTCTTTTCTTCTGACTGTATGATTTTGAATGTCCTATCTTCTAGTTCATTGATTCTTTCTTCTGCCTGATCAAATCTGCTGTTGTATGACTCTAGTGTATTTTTAATCTCCATTATTAGAACTTTCATCCTCAAATTTCTAATATGTTTTTTAAACTTACAAATTCTTCTTTATGCTCACATGTTGTTTTATTACTATGCTTTAAATCTATATCCATATAGTCCTTCATCACCTTGAATTAATTAGATTTGTTTGAAATTCTTTGATTAGTTATTCCAAATGCTGCATCTCCTTTAAATTTTTTAATTTTTTCATTCACTGAGCCATATCTTCCTTTTTAAAATACCTTGTAATTTTTTCTATTGTCTGGGTATCTGGTTATTTAAGTGTTTTAACTCTGAACATCAGTTTCTTCCTCTTCTCTGGGTTTTTATTGTTAAAATCCTAGAGAAGAGACTTTGAGTTAAGTTATTTCTTTGTGCTTGGACCAACTTTTCTGGATCTTTATTAGTAGCCAGTGTTTAACTTTTGAGATTTTCTCAGTGCTTCTTCACCTGTTTCTTGCCTGGATTTGTGGTAAAATTTTTAAGATTGGAATTTGTGTGCAATTATTTCACCTCAAGGGAAAAGCTTCCTTTCTTCTGTTCCTTCTCTGAAAATCATAATCTTTTCTGTTAGTTGTGCAGGATTTTCTCTCTAACTCATATAATATGTTTTAACTCTCTCCTTCATTGAATGCCCTATTTTCTTTACACTTTTAAGTCCTGGATGCTGTCCTATCTTGCAGCAGATCAGTTTCCCCCACTCCCTTTTTTTCTGAAAACATTTAGCCCCTGCTTTCTTTCCCATTAGGTAACTTGTCCCCAGGACCCAGATAGAGTTAATTCAGAAAATTGGGCCAATGCAAAAAGTCCCAGCTAAAAGAGACTAGATTAAATGAGGCCAATAACCTTTCCATGGTCTCTCTCTCTTTTTTTCCCTGAAGCAACATGTTTATGTGGCACTCCTCAGCTGCTTGTATTCCAGCCTAGGTCTCTGCAAACATGGGTCATTATGCCTGGATGTGTGTGGGGCTCTATGGCACTGCTGTGAATGGCTCTTCAGTTTGCATCCATGTGATGAGGGACCCAGGCCATTTTGCCTCCAGACAACTCCCAAAGTGTGGACTGAGTTAGAGGGAAGGGTCCAGACTAGAGGTCTGGTAAGACAATCTCTGATCTGATATGCTTTGAATGTGTTTACTTTGTATGAATTTATGGATTAAAATGGTTTTCTTCTCTCAATTGATTAAAGACAATTCACTTTTGGACTTCATTATTGTTTATTTAAAAATCTGTGCCATTCAATTTCCATTGCTTTTGGTTGTTGTCTCTTTCTTTTCTGGTTATCTTTCTAAATATACTTTTCTTTGTTGCATTTCAAAATTTCAATATTATGTGTCCAATGCATATGTTTTTAATTTATTTTGATTGGGATTCACTGAGATCTCTGTAACTGAAAATTAATATCTTTCAGTGATTCTGGAAAATTGTCAGAATTTAAGGTTTTTTCAAATATTTTTCTTCCCCATTTTCTCTGGGTGTTCTATGAAATTCTGATTAGAATATCTTTCATGTATTCTTTTAAATCTCTTTTTTTGATTCATACTCTGTCAGACTTACACTGTTTAGTTTGATATGTATTATCATCATGTGTACCATTAAGCAAAATTATTTAAGGTTAATAATTTTTAATTTATTTGATTTTACATGGTTTTTTTTTATTTCCATTGACCATCAAGGCAACCTTATTATTCCAATGCTTGAGTTGAGATATATCAACTTAATTTCCTTCATGTAAACAGCTCATACATAACCCATATCGTTTGGTTGGTTATTTTTTTCACAGTTCTTTTTGGTTGCATTTTTAAAAATAAAATCTACACTTGAATAGGATATACAGAGGATATATTTAAAAATTTCCCACCAAGAAAACTTAAGATGTCATTTCTTGGCATTATTTACTTTGCAACCACTTGAGTATCAGAGTGGATGGATCTGCAGGCCCTCAGATTTTAGACACCCTCTAATCATGAGACCTGAAAGTAAAAATCTTACCCATTCCTAAAATTACCACTTTGAATAAAAATACAGATCTTGGGATATGTATTATTTTGGTAATTATGATAAACATGTAAAATGCTCTCATTTTTGTATTCAAAACTGGAATTGTAGAATAAAAAGAAGAAAAGTCAAATTTAGTTAACTATTTAAATTTAATTTCTTTCCTAGAACATCATTACATAACAAATATTTAAATCCATGAAATATTCTCACAGGAACAATCAGGCCAACGTTTGCTTGGCCAAACAATGGGACACTATAACCTAGCTATGGTCACACATGAACTTAACTATCATACCATAAATTACCAAATTGCTTCTCCTACTGGTAGTGCTATTTTACATTCCAGTAAGCAATATATAAGATTTTCTGTTGCTCCACATCCTTGCAAATATTTACTTTTGCAATATTATTTAATTTTAGTAAGTTTAATAGGTGTATAGTGACATGTCATTGTAGTGTAATTAGCATTTCCATAACTTAAACCTTTCACGTGTTTATTTATCATCTCTATTTCTTTCTTGATGAAGGGTCCAGTGAAATCATTTCCCTTCTTATTGTCTTGCCTTCCTTTTCGATATTGAGTTGTAGGTGTCCTTCACATATTCTAGATATGTTCTTTATCAATTGTATGTTCTGTGATATTTTCTTCCAATCTGTGTCTTATATTTTCATTTTATTAATAGTGTTATTGAAGGGCAGAAGTTTGTAATTTTGGTGAATTTCTACTTATGTTTTTGTTTCTGGTTCATCATTTTTGCCTTATCTAAGAATCTTTGCCTAATTAAAGTCACAAATTTTTGTCTTATCGATTTTTCCAGAAGTTTATAGTTTTCAGTTTTACTTTTAGCTCTATTGATGAGTACAACTACCTTTATAGGCCTTTGGACACCATGCTGCATGAAAGAGCCAATTTCAAAGGTTACATATTTTACAATTCTATTTATATAACTATTCCCCATTACTAAATTATAGTGACATATAATAATTCAGTGGTTTTCAGAGTTGAGGGCCAAAACAGGTCTAATTATAAAGGAATTGCAAGAGAATTTCTTTGAGGCGTTTAAACAGTCTTATATCTTGATTATGGTGATTACAGAAATCTATTCACATAGAATTATGTTTTCAGCGAGTTTCAAATATAAATAATAATTTTGGTTCCTGCTTTTTTATCTAATCCAAGCACCTTTGTTCAATAATTGGTTGTTATAGTTTCCTAAGACAGCTGTAACAAATTATCATAAACCTGGTGGTTTAAAACAACATTTTATTTGTTACTGTTCTTGAGGCCAGAAAGCAAAAATCAGGTCCACTGTGCTAAAGTCAAGATATCAGCAAGGTTGGTTTCTTATGAAGGCTCTGGGGTAGAATCTGATTCCTTTCCTACTACAGCTACTAGATGATATTCTTGACTGGTGGTCACTTTCTCCTTCAAAGTTCATCACTCCACTCCCTGTTTCCATAGCTAAATGGCCACCTCTGCTCTTCCTATGTTCAAATCTTCCTCTGCCTCTCTCTTACAAGGATAGTTGTGATTATACTTAGAAGTAACCTGAGTAATCAAGGCTAATCTCTGCACTTCATGATCCTTTGCTTAATCTATCAAGTTCCATTTGCCACATAAGTTACCATTCTCAGAAACTAGGTTTAGGCCCTAGGTATCTACAGAGGTGCATTATTCAGCATATCAAAATCTTCCCTCTGGACCCCAAACATTCACATCCATTCCACAGGCAAACTACATCTACCCCATGCCAACATTCTCAAAATTCACAACCTAGTACAGCATCAACTCAAGTCTAATATCTCATCGATATGTTATCAGCTCAAAAGTTTTAAATCTCATTATCCAATCCATCCAATGTTATGTATGAGAGACTATGGGGTGAGATATGGGGTGGGATGAGGAAGCTCTCCTCTCATCTCTCGACCTGTGGAACTAGAATACAAGTTATTTGTTCTCATAACACAATGGTGGAACTGACAAAAGGGATAAAAGTTATAGAAATTCCCAGCAGGAAGTTAGCAAATGGAAGGAAAAACAGGAGACACTGGTCCTAAGCAATTTTCAAAATGTGTCAGGAAAACTTCATTAAGAGCCAGGTCTGGAAATTATCCTTTGGGTTCTCAGTTTTTCCATCTAGGCCCATGATGTCACCACTGGGGTCAGACTCTGACCTTACAGGCATCCTTCCTTTCTTAAAAAGGGATGCAAATGTTTATATATGAATAGATTTAAGCCATATTCCGCCCTTTAGAATTCTAGGACATTGACAGCTCTCTCTCATTTCACCCCATCTTAGTCCCTTTATTCCAATTTGGCAGTATCTCCACTGGTATAACATTCTAAAAAAAAAACTGAGTCTTTGAAGTTTAGACAGAGAATCAGTTGATTAAACATGATGATTTTTTGTAAATATTTCCTAGGTAATTTCTTCTCTACTCTTGGCTTCTACTAGATGGCTAAGGGCATAAAAAAGTCACACATCTATTCTCTTCAAAAAGATTGTGGGGGCCAGCTGTAGCCCAATTGGTAGGGTGCCAGTTTACTGCAACCGGTTTACCAAACCTGGGGCCTCCTCGAGCGGGCAGACCACCTTGAGAAGGCAAGCCACCGTGAGCAGGGCAAGCCACTTTGAGCAGGCAGGCTGCTGTGCAGTGAGTTGACTTGCTGGGTTGCCACAGTAGGGGTAGACAAGAGGACACAGAGGAGCACAAAGATGAACACAACAGGAACAAGCAGAGGGGGGATATGTAATAAATGAAACATAAATCTTTAAAAAAAAGATTATGATTTTTGAATATTCAATTCTGATCCTTATGATTGCATATTCTAAACTTTTGATCCTTCTGAGGCATTAGCCAAAGGTTGTCCACTCACATTCTTGGTTTTCTCTTTAGAATGCTAGCATCCTTAGCAACTGAATAGGTGGAGAATTTTCAAAATCAGCACATCCTTGTCCATTTTTGCTTACTACCTGTCTTAGTTTCCTAGACTGCTTAAACAAATACCATGGAATAGTTTGGCTTAAACTACAGGAATTTATTTGCTTATGGATTTTAGGCCTAGCAAACATCCATATCAAGGTGTTTTCATTTGCTACAGGGCCATTAAAACAAAATTCCATAAATGGGTTGACTTTTATAATGAGAATTTATTTGGAGTAAAAACTTATAGTCTGAAGCTGTGAAAATTTCCAAATCAGAGCATCATCAGGGATACTTTCTCTGAAATTGTTGGCTGCTCATAGATTCTGGACTCCTGCCATGTGACAAGGCAAAATGGTTGGATGGCCTCTCTCTGCTTTCTCTTCCTGTATCACTTTCTCCTCTAGATCACCTGGGAGAATCAGGATTATGGCTCATCTATCTGCTCTCTTTACTTTGGGCTGCTTTTTGGACTTAGCCTCATAGTGACATAATTGCTTCAGCCTCGGCTGCTCTGCTGCTTCCAGCCTCCGGCCTCTGTCTCAGTCTCTCAGGGCCTCTTTGTCTTTCTGAAGCTGTATACAACCCAGGACTCCTCTCTCTTACTGCAGGGTAAAAATTGCAGCTCTCTTTCTCTTTGTCTCTCTGCATGTTTCTCCCATTTATAAAGCACTCCAGCAAGAGAGTCAAGGCCCACCCCAGTTCACCCCTCTCTGAAGTGCCCCAATCTAAAGCCCACAACTGAATCCAAAGTAATCAAAGCACCCCACACCCATAGGAATGGATTAGTTCCAAGAAAATGATTTTTTCTGGGATTCACAAAACCTACAAACTGTCAAACAAGGTGATGCTTTTTCCATAGCCCTGGTGAAACTGTGAGTGATCTCTGGTTCTTCTGTCACAAGATAAGGCAAATGGCAGTATCTACTGGTCTCACCCTATTCTTCTAGAGTTTGTTGATTTCAGCTTCTTGCTTCCATGTCTTTCTCGCTCTCTCTGTCTGAATTTCATTCTCTTTTAATGGACTCCAGTGATAGAATTAAGGCCCTTCCTGATTGAGGTGGTACACCACTTAACTCAAGTTAAGATAGACAAAAGTAGGACAACCATTGATACTGTGCTTGAAAATCTACACAGCTAACTATCCATTTTCATTGATTACAAGTTCTCTTTCCCACCTGACTGCAGGGTACAATCCTCAAAGCATTCTGTTCCTGTGTAACAAAGATCCCCTTTCTTTAGTAATCAATAACATTCCCTCATATTCTTCTCACTAACAGCACCTTTAATATACATATTTCTACCAACTTTCAGTTTAAGAAAAATTTGGTAGTCTCTAAGTCAAAGTAGAATTTTTCCTTGTGTTTCTTTTGTCTTTTATATTCCTCAGTGGTAGTACCTTTATCACCCATATTCCTACCAACATCTGTTCAAGAAAATCTATCTTTCTTCTACCATGCTCTTCATTTTCTTTCATCTCCACTCATTACCAAATTCCAAAGGCATTTCACATATATATTAGTCTGCCAAAGGGTTGCTAATATAAAGTACTAGAGAAATGTTGACCTTATAAAGGGTATTTATTTGGGGAAAAGGCTTACAGTCCCAAGACAGTGGAAAGTCCAACTCAAGGTGCCATAAAGTACTTTATCATTAAAGTCAGCTGCCACTTGTTGTAGCAAGATGGCAGACTATCTCTGCCTGATCTCTCAGGGCTTCCTATATCAGTCTCTGGCAAAGAGCCCATTTCTTCCTGGGTTTTCTCAGTCACTCTGTGGCTCTGTTCTCCTCAGCTGCAAATGATCAGGGGAATGGTACAACTCTCCCCAGGACCCCATGATCAAACATGACAGGCCTCTCTCTCCCTTATTGTGACTTCATGAGTGAGTGCCCATTATATCAGGCCACCAAGGGGCAAAGACTGAAACAGAGTCATGTCTTACTGTTGTTGTTGAATCAAAAGACTTAAATTGATTTAATCAAGGAAAATTAAAACTGTTGATTTTAATACAAAGGATATCACACCCAGAGGAATAGATTAATTTACAAACATAATCTTTCTCTTTTTGGGATCCATAAATAATCTCAAACTGCCACAATCTATGTAGGGACATGATATACAATACCTCACTTTCAATTGGCAAAAATTATAAAAATTTCCTATGCTTCTGCACTAATTTATGACAAACTCCATCTTCAATGAGCATCACTCTAACCTCTGACACATATCACCCTCTCTTCCTCTTATAAGGCACTTGTGACTACTTTTAGGAGCTACCTATGTAATCCAGGATGAACTCCCCATCTCTAGGTCCTTTAATTAATGCATTTGCAATGTCCCTTTTGCCATATAAGTCAATATTGTCAGGTTCAGGGATTAGAAGAACGTTATTTAAAGGTTTCCATGTTCTAATTCCTGAACCTTCAGTGTTAGGCAAACTATGAATGCCTGGGACATACAGGTGTGGCTTTCTCACATTCCTGCCCATTTTTTCCATTGGCAGCAAAACCCTGCTTTGTATCTGTCAATGTTAATAGGTAAAAAAAAAATTCTTTCCTCCAATAATGATAGGCAGCCTCCCTTTGGCATCAGTGAAAAATCCTGATGACCTACATATTTTTGAACTAACACCAAAGGGCAGAGATTCTTTGCTTCTACTCCTCCCAGCAGTGAATCTCTGTCTGGGTCATGGGGTTAAAGACTTTTCTACCCTACCCTTGATGGCACAAAGCATTTAGGTTCTGTGCTAAAGTGAAAGATCTACCCTGTCACACAACTCTAACTGACCACGTAAGAATACCAATTTTACAGAGGAGCTCATACTTTTCTCCTTCCCTATTCAAGTTTTTCTTTTGAGCCAGTGGTACATCATTTCCACATGAGAAGGATCATGCAAAAGAAGCAAAACATTCGTGACTGACTATTAAGACTCTATTAGGAAATGAATTGCTTAGTTTAAAGACTCAGTACATTCCAAATATTGCATGGCATCTGTCATTTGAATATTAGGCAAAGATAGTAATAACTGGGAATAAATATATCATTGGTTATGATCAAAATATGCTGACATTAGTAAACTGAATCAGTTTTAAATAATTTCCATGTTCTTTCAACCTCATTTGTGTTTGTAAATATGGGATCTAGATTTGTATTGCCTGTGTTTGAAATCCACCTCTACCACATGTTAACTCTGTGACTGTCATCAAATTAGGAGGAATCTTTTAGACTTTGTCTCCAGAATTGTAAAATCAGAATGATAAATGTAATCTATATAGTCATTTTCTGGAATAAATATGATACTGCATACTCTAAAAATATTAGCTATGCTGATAATTTCCTTATACTCAACAGAAGGGCTTATCAAATTTTGAAATAGTAGAACAAAACTCAAGGTAAAAAGTGAACATTATAGAAAAAGGGATATTCAACAAAGTTGTGAAACAACTTATTACACAGATATACCTGAATATGTGGTGTCTCTTAAATACAACAATTGCTTTTAAAACCTTATGTATATGGAAACAAATAAACAGAAATAAATGCATGTGCCCAACAATTAATAATGATATTCATTGTTGTGTGAAATTATTATTTTGTATTTTTTTCATGTTTATTGAGTTAGTATATACTAGCATACATTGATATTTTAAATTATATTTAAATTTTATCTAAATAAATGCTTATTAATAAGTATTACAGTTACCAGCATGTATGGCTAAGTACTCTGAACAATAAGGGGAACTAGATTTATGTTTTGGTGTACACAGTGTGTTCTTCTATCTATAGGCAACATGAAAAGTCTCACTATCAAGTAATGAACTTTATATTCATGGCAATTTGCTTTATATGAATATGTGTTAAAATATAAGCAGGGAGCAGATGTGGCTCAAGCTTTTGAACACCTGCTTCCCACATGGGAGGCCCTGGGTTTGGTTTCTGATGCCTCCTAATAAAGGAAGAAAAAAAAGCAAGAAAATAACCTGAAAAAACAATTCAGGGGAGCCAATGTGGGTCAGCAGTTGAGCATTGGCTTCCCACGTAAAAGGTCCCAGGGTGAACCCCAGCACCTATTACCTCAAAAAAAGAAAAAACAAATCTCAGAATAATAAAAGGTAAAATTATACTAAAAGTGACTTTAAGAAATTTTATCTTGCAGAATTGTTTTTGGTGTTATGAAGAGCTACTGAAAATACACAGAGGTGCTCAAAAGGGAATTATCAGAGGACAGTTTACTGGTAATGGGTGCCTGGGTGGGAAAAGGGGGCATCAAGAAGTAGGAAGTGCAAAGAAGTAGAGAAGTCTTCCAAT
>PVKH010034692.1:0-11832 GCA_004027955.1 Chaetophractus vellerosus | reverse complement strand
AGTCGTGAGTCGATCTGGGTTTGAGTTAGCTTGTTGCTGTGGTTGCCTCAGTGCCACCCCAGGGCACCCCTGCGGCCGTGTTGATGGTCCTGGGCCTTCTGCTTTCCCTGAAACTTCAGCTCTCTAAGGAGTGCAAGGAGGGCTGAGCTCATAGATTAGCTATTTTTTGTTGTTGTGATGGTGGTCGCAGCATTCTTCCTGGCTTTCTACATCTTGAGCAGAAGCCCTGAATGCTTCATTTTCGGTTCCTCTCAAAGAGCAAGCTTCTGATGCAATGTAAAATCCAGGGAACCTCAGAAAGACAGTGCCGCTAACACTGCAGTAGAGAATGGACAATGGATTGTTGGACTGTGCTTTGCAAATATTTTTCTGGGTTGCCCTGTTTACAGGCATCTGGTAAGAAAAACTCAGCTATTAACCAAAATTAATAGTAATAGCTAACACATATCAAGGGCTTAAAATACGCTAGCCACAATGCTAGGTGTTTTATTCCTCTCACCAGCACTGTGATCTTCCTCAAAATAAGAGAAAACAGGTGGCCTGCCCAGGGTCATGCCACTGAGAGACGATCTATCGGATCCAGAGGCTCCATCTTGAACACGTGCTGTGCAACTTCTTCTGATACTATTGTGTTCTTTCCCTCTTAAGAAAGGTATTGCCCTTACCTATTTTCCTATGTTCCTTCTCTGATATTTTTTTAAGGAGCAATTTCTTAAGAGCTTGGCAATGTATCATATCTATCACTGGTTTTGACTTTATTTTTCTGTTACAAAAGATTGATGAGTTGTCTGCCTTTTAAATCTTGTGTGTTATTTATTATATCATATAAAGTCTGTAAAAGTTTTGAGAATGGGGTACAGAAAAATTCCCTATTTTTATTCTGAAACCATCATTTTATCGCTCAGTTTTAGGAGAGTTGGTCTGCTCATAAATTCCATCACTCTCTTGCTGTTATTTCTGTCTAGCAAATTATTTCTTTATTCACAAGGCAATAAAAGGTCACTGGAAAGAAGAATATAATATTCACTCTCATAAAATAAAGTTAAACAGTATTTAGCATTTATATCTTTCCAGTGTAGTAAACAAAATATGGTTTATTTGACTCAATGAAGACCTATGATACCAGAAAAGATAAATCTAATGATTTGTTTGAACAAAGGAAGATAAATCTTGCACAGCACGCCTCTGTGATGACACATTGCCATTGTCCCAGTTCTCTGCAAAATTAGATAGAAAGGCAAAGCAGACCTGACCGCTTGTTCCAAAGCAGCCAGATCTTGGTCTAAGGAGACCAGCTGAATATGTACGACTCACTTTTGTTTACTTGCTTTGCTTTTTATGCTACTTATTGAAGTAAGAATGACATAGTATTCTGTATTTGCAAGAGAGGGTAGAGAAAGTAAAGGTCAATTGTTCTTTCAATTTTCTTTAATTTCAGTAGGTGTGTGAGAAAATGTAAAATTTTCTGACCTTTCTTTATGCATGTCATGGGATAATTATTTCCTTTTTTTAAACATTCAATTCAGATCTGTGCTTGAAAACTTAGCAAGTGTATTATTAAAACTGAGTTGGATATATAATATAAACTCAAATTTCTAATTTTTATAAAATTATATACATTTTATATATCTCATATTTCTAAAAATATTTTGCACAAAATTGAGTTAAAATGTTTTTTAAAACTTGCAATCACTTTTGTTGCCATAATTAAAATAATATAACTAAAATACATTATCAATATGCTTTAGCAATCCACATACCAAAATAATGCATTTCTCCTTGTAAATGACATAACTTTCAGAGCTCTTTTCATTTGTAAGGATACAGTGATGAGAAAACTGGAAAAGAAAAGCAATGGAAGCAAAAGTTATAAACTTTTCAGTTCTTATGCTCTATTTATCAATCTAATCATTTCCAAAAATTTTGATACTTTTCCATATAGAAGTAAGTCTATTTTCTAAATGTACTAATTTCCCCTAAAGTTATTTTTTTAAAAAAGACAAAGAAATCCATCTATTACCATTCCATTGCTTAAAGTCATTTTTTTTCAGTTTCCTTTTTATACATTTTTGTTTCTCATTATCAAATAAAAATCTATCTCATGCTTTTATAGGGCTTTTGTAAAGGACTCTTTCACTGTGGAGCAGAATCTGGCCTTTCTGTTTTATCTCTCTAATTAAAATACTGCAACCTGGGGACGCCATCAGTTAGTTCTCAGTAAATGCTACTTATTTTGATCTCCTTTTGTATGGCAAGAAAAATGATGAAGAGAACAGAAATGGCCAAGGCCCTAAAATTAGATATTAAACCTCTACTACGCAGCCTATGAATCCTCTGGGCCTTCAGAAACAATGACCAGTAATTTATTCCGACATAAATCCACTTGCTTCCCCTATACAGCTCAGCTCTGCTGAGGTCATTTTTCAAAGGAACTGGACAGTTCGAGATTGTTCATGCCTTCCGGAAATCTACGCCTATATTTTCCTTCTCAACGGAGCCTCTGAAGCTTGAATCAAAGACCATACATCAGGACAGAACGCCGGTCCTTGGCAGGATCATCATTCTGGCGACCGTCTCACGCTCTTTGTTGCCCTTACGTAAGCCTTGTTGAAATCGGTCAACAGCCTTGCCGGTGATTACGAGGGGTTTGGTTTGTTCTTTTCTTTAGCTGCTCGCTTGGTGGGGCAAGGCCACATCTGACGACCCTGTGATCACCTGTCCCTGCATCCCAAGCACAGCAACAAGGCCGCGTGCCCCAGCAACGTGGCCTAAAGATGGTTTTCTTTTAAAAAGATTGCTTTTTTGGTGCATTAGCCCTAATAAAGAATGTTAAGAAAAGCAGCATAACCAGCTCATGCATAACGAGCTCCCATAGATATTACGACTGTTTACAGGATCGTTAAGAAGCAATTTATCAACAAACTTAACTCTTAGTGCAAAGGGGCCAGCAGATGTTCAGAGAAGCAATGTGTGTTTGGATGATTCATATAGACAATTCATCTCAGAACTTCGGCTGGAACATGTGATTAAAAGGCACGTACTTGACATATGTGCATTTGGTATATTTTTTCCATATACCCCTGATACTAACATTGCACATTTGTTATAGTTCATGAGAGACACTCTCATATTTGTACTGCTAAGCACAGTCCATCTTCCACCACATGGCTCACTGTGATATCCAGACCCAGGCCTGGAACATTCTATTCAAGTGTGCGCTCATGGCTCTCACCTTCATCACAGTGCCCCAGTTCCAAGCAAGGGTTCTTAAAGAAAAAAGGATTACATAAACTGTAAAGAATTATGATTGGTGGATGTGTGGGTCTTTCCAAATGTCCTTCAAGTTAGACAGTTTACTGGTTGCTTCATTTTGTTGTTCTTTCATGGAGTCCAGGTTTCCTCAGAAACGTTTTGGTTTTGGTGCTGCCTTCCTCGGCAGTTCCTGAAATCTGGCTGAGGTGTGCCTAAGACTGACTTCCCGAATGGCCTCCTGACTCCATTTTGGTTTGTCTCTTTTGTCAGAAGCATGACTCTTTTGGATGTGGACTGACCAGAAACCCCTAACCAAGGGCAGAATGGTCTACTACTTTTGAGCACCTTGCTAATTCTGCCAAAAATACAGAACTTCATTCAGAAGTCCTGAACTCCACAGACATCTGCTGACCACACACTGGTGCACCACATCCTGAAGCCAATTGAGCAAGGCATGTGTCTTAATTTCTAGACAGTGAGGATTTGTGAGAAGGGCTTGGACTCTGGAATCAGACAGACCAGTGTTGAATCCAGGTTCTCCCACCTTGGTGCAAGCTACTTCACCTCTCTAAGTCTGGGCTTCCTTATCTGCAAAGCGGGCACAGGATATTTATTTCAGAGAGAACCTAGGATTAAATGGAATAATATATAGAGAGTGCTTAGTACTGCACCTGGCACTCAATAGGTACTCAATAATTGCTGATTCTCTCTGTGAGAGTTAAAGGTTGCTCACAGAAAGAAATCAAACACAGTTTTAGAAATGTACCCAATCTTGTCTTACTCTACTTGCCCATGAGTGAATAAGAAAATCACTCTGGAGCTGTGCTCTGCTGTGGAGACCCGTCCACCGAGTACCTGGCTGGAGCAGGCAGGCCCCTCTGGAGCTGTGCTCTGCTGAGCACCCAGCTGGACCAGGCAGATCTCATTCTCACGCCTCTGGGAAGAGCTGCTGCCCGTCCCCTGGGAGGAAGACTTCTGCAGCCTCCTGATGCTGTTCCAAGGAACAACCTCATGGCCTGAGAGAAAGGGAGTCACCACGAACAGCTGCCTCCAAACCATCTGGGGCTAGGAAGGGAGGCTGCCCACAAAATGTTGATTTGATTGTCAAACTCTGAGAGTGGCCTCCCATGCATCTCTGTGAGAAGATGCCACGGTCACTAAAACTAGTTGTTGATGGTGTTTCCGTCAGGTGGACAGTTATCACAGAAACTGTGTGTGACACTTTTTGTGCCTGATTAAATGTCAAAGGCTCCTTCCTTCACACCTGAGAAAGCACAATTCGAACTAGTCCTGCTGAGAGGTGCCTATTAACCCTGCTGGTGAGCTAATATAATTCTTGTCACTTGCAGACCACACAGAACTTGGCTTTGGGCTAGCAATTCAGCAGATACTCCCACATGAGGTTCGTGCTAGAGGAGAAACACTTCCTGGCTGCTGCCCTGGAGCAGCTCTGTAGCAGATGCCCACATTGCCTGAGTCCACCCTTGCAGCCTCTTCATAAAAGCAAATTCTTTTTATCTTCGAGACTGAGCTCTTGTGTCACTGCGCCTCCCTGGATATGGCGGGGCATGTATACCTCTGCTAAGTCTGCACCTCCTTTTATGGAGCCGTCTCGTCTCTCTGTCTCCTACAGAGCACTTCTCTTAGGCAGAGACCAATTTCTACCTTTATGCTCCATTTTTATTTAACCTTCATTAAAGCACGTGAGGTCAAGACGGTGTGGCTGCTGTTGGAGGAGTTCCCTGAGAGACATTAGGTGCCCGTGATGGCGTGAGAGTGTTACCATGCAACAGGGTGGGTTCGCTGCCCCATGCACATAGACCTTAATGCTTGGACACCAGGATTTTGAGAAAAGAAAGAGTTTTATTATTCGGCAGGCTGCTCAGATCTGTCTCCCTGAGTTATGCAGGTTAGGGGTATTTACACGATTATGGATGGGGCTGGCTAGGGAAATGGGGTGGGGTGAGATCAGGAGGCTGGGCTGAGCAGGGCATGCACACGTGCAAATCATGCTTATTCATACATTGCATGCTCCAAGTGTTGGCTGAGCATGATTGTTACTATTATAATTAAGTGTAAGTAACTTTAGGTCAGGGTTTTGTTACTTGATGCATGTGCGGGTAGGGGTAGCTAAAATGTTTCTATTTTGTCCAGTTAGAACCAGCCAATAAAGCAGGGAAAAAATCAAGAACTCAGCTTTCAGTGAAGCAAGTTATTCCTTAATAGTGATGAATTAGACTTTTGCAAGTAAGTGAGTACAGTAAGGATAGAGAGGGGTTTGTGGAAATAGACTGCCTAGGGGCTGGTTTCAAGGGCTTCAGAGGGGGTAGAAAATAAAATAGAGTAAGAGGGCAGCTTAGACCACCACACCAGCTCCCTGCCTTCACTCAGATAACATAGGAACATCTCCGTGTCATAAAGGCAGGCGGCAGCTACCTCCCGAAGGATGACTTGTCCAAGTGAAGACATGGAAAGAAAATTATGGAGCCCTGGTTGCCAGTCTGTGGCACATGTACTTGTTTATTTAATCAACAAATATTCATTGAGTGAGGAATGGCCACTAGTGCAAAATACAATAGAAAGCTGTCTTTCCCTTTGACAACTTCATGGTGTATGAAGAGTTTGAAGACATAACCAAGGACAATTTAAGCAGTTCTAAAAGAACTTCATTTGTTTTCTAAATGCTTTAGCTATTGTATTTTTACATCTATCTTTGAACATTGGAAGCAGTGAAATATTCATGATTCTTATTTATTCATTTATTTACTTTTCACCTACTTCATCCCAGCCTTAGGTTGGTGCCAGTTATTCCTATTCCCTTTTACAGGGGAGGAAGCCGAGGGTCAGATGTTAAGCAATGAACCCGAGGTCACAAAGCCTAGCCTGTGGACGACTCTGCGGCCAGCTGCTTTCCTCACTGTCTCCCCTAAGTCTAGCAGCACCTGGTAGACTGGGGCTGATTTCCTCACCTCCCTAGTTCCCAAGTCAGCCTCGATGCCTGGCACCTGCTGCCTGTGGGGATTGAGCTTTTGTGTTTGTTTCCTTCTCTTTCATTTTTCACAACTTTTTAATGGAAAGTGTGTCACACTTTCACACCTGTCAGTTAAGTCATGTTGGACAGTACAGAGAGTATAAAGCATCCGTCCCATTCCAGACCCCTGACACAGTTTGCCTTTAAAGAGGCAGCCTCTTTCATTTCTTCCGCATCCTTCCAACTCTCTATTCATATGCAAACGTCAAAGACTGTGCCCCTTACTCTTTCCTTAAAAGCATGTTTGGAAATACACCCTTCCCTGTTGTCCTCCTTTTTTAAAAGGTAGTAATATGTTTTGGAAATCACTTGACATGAGTGTATAGATTTACCTCATTCATTTTTATTGTTATATTTTAAGAGGTGAATGAATTTCATGCTTTGGTCAATTACACTACTCTTCTTTTAATATAACTTAGGGAAAATCCTGTGCCCAAAAAGAAAGTGTTAATGAAATATATAACATAACCAACACTAGGATTTTGGGTGTGGTCTCCAGCCACAGATTTTTGGATAAAGAAAGTAAAATATATACCCTGCTATAATTTAAAGCTTTAATTAAGTTTAAGATCTTTAATTAATTAATATATTCAATTCAACAAACACTTTGAACACATATGGACAAGGGACTCTAGGGAATACAAAAATGAATAATATCCATCCTCACTTTATCACTGAATCACAAATACCCTACCATAACAGAAGGTAGGATATAACAAGTGCCAAAATGATGTGAAAACAGAAAGCTTTGGAAACACAGGGAAAAGAAAGTGTATTGTCCCCAGGGGAGTCAGGGAACTAGTTGTGGAGGAAAGGTAGTTCAGCGGAGCTCTGAAAGTTGGTGACAGCCTCCTTGGAGCAAGAAAGTGCTGTCCAGGGAGTCTGATTCCTGAGGGGAGATCCGCTGAGAACCAGGAAAGCCCATTGTCACCCCTCAAGTGTGTGAAGACGACCATTAGACACCAGGGAGGAGTGGCTTGGCCAGAGCAGGGCCTTACGGCCAGCAACTGGCAGCCGAGCGTCTGGCAGTGGAAGGGACAAGACAGGACCAGACGCTACTAGATGAGCTAAGAAAAAAGGCGGTGGGAACAAGACTGAGACCAATGGAGAAGAAAGGAGGGCCCGCGGGGGTTCTGGGACCAAGCAGCAAGCCCTGGGAGAGCGGTGTGCACGCAGAGCTGAAGGCAGCTGTGGGAAGAGACGTGCCCTTGCCTCCCAGATGCTCACAGTGGAGGGAGGGACTGAGACAAGTGAACGCCTGGCGATGACACCATAGAATAAGAATAGCAAATATAAATGTGAAGGAATGCTCCCGGAGGGGGAGAGCACGCGGAACTTCCAGAGGGGGAAAGGGGGTCTGGTTCCAGGACCTGCAAATGGGTGGGCCTGGCTGGAGCAGGAACCTAAAGCGGGGAACGGGGAGAGGGTGGGGAGGGAGACACAGGCTGCACACAGAGGGGGCGAGGTAAGGTGGACCGAGTAAGCCACCTTGGTGTCTACTTGATGTGGAGGCCGATGGGGAGAACAGGGCTGCAGCACCACCAAGGGCCACTTAGAGGATGTGAGTGGGCAGCATCATAAAAAGGGAACAGACTAAGGGACGAGGGGGTCGGGTAGAGGAAAATCTGTTGAGAAAATTACAAAGTCCCAGAGGCTTAGCAATTAGGAACTCAGCATATCTGAGAGAGCAGTTTCAGCGAAATATTGGGGCAGAAGCCAGTTACCAGGGGTTGAGAAGAGAGTGGAAGGTTGTCAGTTTCAAATGTCACATCATTTGTAAGAAGTTAGGGAAAAGCGGGGAAAAGATGATCAGAGAGCTGTAGCTGGAGTTGCAGGGCCAAGGAAAAGAGCTTAGTTTTGTTCATGGAGGGTAGAGGCGTGACACTTTAAACACAAGAATGGAAGGAGCCCAAGAAGAGACTGGAAATGCAGAGTGGCGTCTTCCTTTGAGAAAAAAAGGAAAGTGTGAAAAATGAATGAAGTTACTAATAAGCCATATTTATTCAGATCTTATGGCATGATTGATTGGAACACATATCCCAATTTCAGATATTCTATGCTAAGTATGAAATAATATGTCTGAGAGTTACCGAAATATGGTAGTTTAGGATGGTGAGGTTGAGAGTTGAAGGCATTCAACATCAGATGGCCTAATGTTCTCTGTAAGAAAGGACACCATGTGTTCAGCTGAGAATGTGATGACCTTCAGATAGGATGAAGGCTGAAGAAAGCAAGAAGTGTTCAGAAAAGCCATGGATAGAGACAATAAGGAATAAGAGGGAAAAACTCCCACTTGAAACTTTTCTCTCTCCAATTTGAGGCACTGCTTTCTGCTCAGACAGGCAAGCTGGAAATCTGGGCCATTTCTCACTCTCCCCTTTCTCTCACCCCCACACCAACAGAAGATCAGGTTCTAGCAATTGCATGTACTAAATAGTTGTGGATTCAGTCTCTAGTTTCTTCCCCACTGCAATCACTTTAGTTCATGCCCTCGTCATTCTCGGTCTAGTGTACTGCTATAAGCTTTCGTGGCGGCCTGTCTCCAAGATGGCATCCAGTGACCCCCCCCACTCCCAAATCCTATCAGACTTGGTCTATGGGGCCAATGTGTCTTCCAAGGCCTGGCCATAAAAGACATTCTCTGGGATCACTCACACTAGGACATCATTTCACAAGTACTCTTTGGGAGCTCTGGAGAGGCCCATAGGGCAAGGAACTGAAATCCCTGCCAAAAGCCCAGTCAGCTTGCAAGTACCTCCCTCATTCTCAGTCAAGCCTTCTTATGACTGTAGCCCCAGCTGATGTTTTAAGAGCTCTCATGAGAGAACGTGAGTTAGCCCACCCAGCTAAGCTGCCTCCAAATTCCTGGCTCACAAAACTGTGAGATAATGTTTCTTGTTTTAAGCTACTACATTTGGGGGTAATTTGTTACAAAGCAATACAAACTAATACACCTCCTAAATTATCTTCCTGTTGTACACAGCCCTGATACATCATATTATAAGATGCATCGTGTTGTGATTTATTGTTCAATGGCCATCTTCCCTTCTAAGCCTTTGACCCTGGGAGATAGAGTGTCTACGATCTTAGAAAAGTTACTTTATCCTTTCAGTTTTTTCATCAGTAAAATAAATTTTGTCATGAAGTCTAAATGCATGGAAATTACATAGAATATTGCTGAGCACTAAGTAAATACTCAATAAATGTTAGAAATTATTGCTATCATCATCTTCTTCAGAGATACATAATACATTTTTATTGAATGAATTGGATGAATACCTCTTGGTAGCTTTGCTTTCTCAAATTCCTTTTCACTTAGAACAGTTATCTTACCAAAGTACAAAACTCCTCATTCATTCTTTTGTTTAAAACTCAGTATTAAAACTCCACATAGATGTTATTTCTCACCAATCTATCTCTTCTAGTATTTTAAATTTTTTATCATTGCAATTATCTTCTTTCTTTTCTCCATCTTAGATTTATCTAAAGGAGAAAGAGATTGTAATGTGATTAGTGTCAAAAGAGAGAAATAGAGATTGAGAATTAGTCTTCAATAATTCAAGGAAATAGTGGTTGTCACTTGTGTTGGGATAAAATGAACTTTAAAAATCCAGTGGTCTAGTTCCTGATCTTAAGGGGGTATAATATTTGCTGTGGGCTTTTCATGAATTCCCATTATCATGTTGAGAAAGTTCCCTTCTATTCCTAGTTTTCTCAGTGTTTTTATCATGAACGGATGCCTTTTCTCCATCAATTGAGATGATCATGTGGTTTATTTTTCCTTCATTCTGTTAATGTAATGTATTGCATTGATTTTCTTATGTTGAGCCATACTTGCATTCCTGGAATAAATACCACTTGGTTGTGGTGTATGATCCTTTTAATGTACTGTTGGATTCAGTTTTGCCAGTATTGTGTTGAGGATTTTTGCATCTATACTCATTTATACTCATGAGGGCTATTTGTTTGTAATTTTCTTGTCTCGTGTTACTGTTATTTGGCTTTGGTATCAGGAGAATACTGGCTTCATAGAATAAGTTAGGAAGTAATACCTTCTCTTATATTTTTGGAAGGGTTTGAGAAGGATTGCTGTTAAATCTTCTATAGATATCATCAGTGAAACCACCTGGTCCTGGACTTTTCTTTGCTGGGAGGTTTTTTATTGTTGATGCATTCTCTTTATTTTTTTAATAGGTCTGTTGAGATTTTCTATTTTTTTTTGCATTGGATTAGGTAATTTGTATGTTTCTAAGAATTTGTCCATTTCGTATAAGTTTTCTGAAAGCTTTCCCCCTAAGATCAGGAGCAAGTCAAAAGGTGTCCCTATCACCCCTGTTATTCAACATTGTGCTGGAAGTTCTAGCCAGAGAAATCAGGCAAGAGAAAGAAATAAAAGGCATCCAAATTAGAAAGAGAGAAATCAAATTATCCTTATTTCCATATGATACTATCCTATATGTAGAAAAACCCAAAGAATCCACTAGAAAGATACTAGAACTAATATACAAATTTAGCAAAGTTGCAGGCTACAAGATAAACACAGAATTCAGTTAGGTATCTATACTCCAGTAGTGAACAACCCAAAAAAGAACTCAAGAAAACAATACATAAAAGAATAAAATACCTAGGAATAAACTTAACCAAGGAGATGAAAGGCTTGTACACTGAAAACTGCAAAACACTGCTGAAAGGAACTAAAGAAAACCTAAAGAAATGGAAAGACATCTTGTGTTCATGGATTGGAAGACTTACATTGTTAAGCCGTCAATTCTGCCTAAAGCAATCTATAAATTTAGTGCATTCCCTAAAAAAATTCCAACAATCTTTCTGCAGAAATGGAAAAGCTGATCCTCAAATTCATATGGAATTGCCAGGGGCTTCAAATAGCCAAAACAATCTTGAAAACAATTTGGAAGTCTCACACTTCCTGATTTCAAACCTTACTCTGTGGTGCTGACATAATGATGTGGACATATAAACCAATGAAATAGAATTGAGAGTCAAGAAATAAATCCATACATCTACAGCCAGTTGGTTTTCAACAAGAGTGTCAAGTCCATTCAAGGGGGAAAGAATAGTCTCTTCAACAAACGGTGCTGGGACAACTGGAAATCCACATGCAAAAGAGTGAATGTGGACACCTACCTCTCACCATATGTGAAAACTAATTCAAAATGGATCAAAGGCCTAATTGTAATAGCTAATACTATAACACTCTTACAAGAAAAAATAGGGAAATATCTTCAGGACTTTGTAGTAGGCAATGGATTTTTAGATTTTTTACCAAAACCACAAGCAACAAAAGAAAAATTAGATAAGTGGGACTTTACCAAAATTAAAAACTTTTGCTGCAAAGAACACTATCAAGAAAGTGAAAAAAGCAAACTACAGAATGGGAGAAAATATTTGGAAACCATATATAAGGGTTTAATATCCAGAATATATAAAGAACTCCTACAATTCAACATCAATGGGACAAACAAATCAATTAAAAAATGGGTCAAGGATTTGAATAGACATTTCTCCAAAGATGATATTCAAATGGCCAA
>PVKH010034691.1:0-11831 GCA_004027955.1 Chaetophractus vellerosus | reverse complement strand
CATTTTCCAAGTAAAAGTCCTGTCGGACTTGCTTTAATAAACAGAAAAGGATCATTTGTACTTAGCAGAATTTATTTGCATATAAGCAATGTGTTAAAGTTCTTGAACTGCTCTTTTCACATGAAGAATAATGAATATGCTATGTGCAATTTTATTTTCATTATTATTTGTTTCCTTAAGGATACTCTCTTGTATTATATCAAAGCATGCTCATTTGAAGAGAAAAGGAAGGAAAGAAGGAAAGAAGGAAAGATGAGAGTAAGGAAGAAAGGGAAGGAAGGGAGGGAGGGAGGGGAAAGTATATTGGTAATATCTACCTTTCATTTTTTAAATATTCTGACTTTGAGATTTATTCTACATTCATTCAAGTATTAAATATATATAGCCACAGACATGCTTTTAGAGATGAAAGTTTTCCAGTAAGATTTCCATTAAAACAGTTAAGAGCCATGTGCATAGTACACCATAAACAAATATTTGTTATCTCAGTGAAAGTTGTTCAGAAAGTTGGCCATATTTTCTCTAAAATATTATTTTAATTTTCCTTTAATATAGATCAATATATATATATATATCCTTCATTTTAGCAGTAAGAATTCCATATAGAAGATGTTCTAGTTTACATTTTTAAGAAGACATAGATTAGGAAGGTCAATTTTGTGAGGAAGTGAAAAAAATCAAAAGCAAAGGATTTGACCTTGTTCTACACAAAAATGTTTATTTGTTCATGAAGTAGCATTTGTTTATTATACAAAAGCAAATGGGTGTATCTTCAGTGGAATCACAATATCCTGAGGAAATGCTTTTATCTTTCTTTCGTTTTTGAAACACCTGCTTCAAGTGGTCATTCTCTGCCTTGGTGAGGAAAAGTTTCAGTACAAAATTTGCCAACCACCTAAATCACAATAGCCAAAAGAACAGCCTTGGTATGGTGTTCATATACTGTCAGGCTTAAGGGACTCTTGCTGTGAGGTTGTCATTCCAAAAACTGTATGAGGACAGTGAAGCATTTTTCCAAGTAAACCTCCTGCTCCTTAAATAAAATGCTCCTTATTCCATCTCCTCCTTGGCTTCCTGCACGCGACAGTGCGAGCGCCCATCTCGGCATATCAGGGCATCGCAACCCACTTTCGACCCACCTACCTTCTTTCTTTCCCTGCCATTTTCTATTAAACCTCCCGCGTTTCAGCCCATCTGACCTTCTCACCAGTTCTGCACATGCTGTGTCCGTTCACAAACTCATGACTCTACTGAAATTGTCCTCTCTGCATGCAATCCCCACTCCACCATCATCTCGCCAGGGGCAAGGCTCTCGTCTCATTTATTTTTGTGTTCCTTAAGGTATAGCTTGTTCAAACTTGAAGTAATGCTGATATTGAAGATAGCCCCACCTTCATAAAATGGTCTATGTATAGTATTTGATAGTTTATCAGGAAAGGAGAGAGAAAAAGACAATTCATTCACCATTCATCCATCCAGTATGTATTAATCCTATACATGTATATGCAAGGCTAGGTTTCCCTGCATTAGACAAGACCAGGTACAGAGAATTTGGTAAAGAAGAGACAGCCCCTGCCCTGAACTGACAGCCTAGCCGGAGACAGACGAGTGGGTCAAACATTAGAAACTAGACACTGCCTTGTGACGGTAAGACTTTCTTGCAAGGATGGCCCAGCGTGTCTCAAAAATTATACTCTTCAGATTATTTCAAAGCCATCAGAGTGGTCGCCAAAACTCTTACTTAAAATAGTGTGTGTGGGTGTTGTTGTTGCTGTTTTATTGAAAATCAAGAGCATTTGTTGAGCAAAGGTCCATTGGCCAACATTGGCGATTTTATTAAAAAGTTCTCTTTGGCTGCAATAGCATGAGAAACAGTTTCCAAAATCATTTTGTAACAGCTGAATGACTACTTCCACAATTCAGTTGAAGTTGGAAAGGTGTGCCTATAGATACAATTATTTGTTTCAAGTTTTTAGTGATTGGGAAAAAAATAATTTCTTTCCCCAAGAGTACACTATTTATGGATTTAGCTATCCAATTACCTAATCTAATTTTTTATAATTTTCTATTGTAAATATCAAGAATGCAGAGTCACAAAAATGAAAAGTCACAAATCTGCTTTAGCACAGCAATAATAATTATAATTAGAATCAACTCACAAACGTAACAATTATGCAATCTGTGAAAGAAATCTAGCTATAAGCCTTTCTCATTTCTCGAGGATTATTATCAGCACAAAATCCATCTAATAAAAGGGTCTAAACTTAAATGTATACCTTGTTCAAGACTGAAAAATTATAAATTTTCTTGTAAGCTATTCAGTATTCAATTAAATTCTTCTCCAAATGAAAATAATTTCATATTCATTTCCTATTTGCAAGTAAACCTAACCCAAGCAGGTAAACTTATCATAACAAATGATGTGGAAAATATGTTTGACCAAGTTGAATGTCATTGCTTAAGGGGTTTATGCTAAACTATAAACTTGAGAATGTAAATCATATTTAACCTTGAAAACAACTTGAGTTAGGGATTTAAATTTTTTCAAAAACAAAAATCCTCTCATCAAACTCCCCTAAAAGTTTCTCCATTTATTGATTATTGTTTTTAAAAATATCTATGCCCGGCTAGATAGCTCAGTGGATAAGAGCGCACTAGGGTACCACATGGGAGGCCCCGGGTTCGGTTCCCGGGGACCTCTCCGGGCGGGCAGACAGCCTTGAGAAAGGCAAGCCACTGTGGGCGGGGCGGGGCTGCCGTGGGCAGGGTGAGAAGCCGCCATGGGCAGGGCGGAGCCCCCATGGGCATGGCAAAATCACCCGTGAAAAGCGGAGCTGCTGCCTGCGAACCGCGGAAGCCGGGCAGCCCGCAAAAAACATGGAGGACTGCTGCCCACAAAACATGGAGTGGAGCCACCCATGAAAACGGAATGGAGCCACCCTTGAACGGAGCGAGCTGCTGCCGTGGAGGGCCGACTCGGCGCGTCGCCGCAAAGATGGGGGGAGACAAGAAGCAGACATAGAGAAATACAGAAGAATGGACACACAGCAAGAGCAAACAGAAAGGGGGGGGGATGTGTAATAAAAAATAAATCTTTAAAAATATATATATCTATTTATTTTCCTACTTTGTAAAAGTAGGAGATGTATGATTTGTGGAAGACAGGGAGCAGAGAATATAAAGATAACTGTGATTTTGTAAATGTCTCAGACAAACTTTACTGTAGATATAAGGCATTTACACAGATAATATGATAGAGATGAGGGGAAAGGAGTTGAAAAATATTATATTTCAGAAGAGGAGTAAACTCTTTATAAAATATTTTAACAGGGCCGGCCGTATAGCCCAGTGGATAGGGCGCCGGTATACCACATGGGAGGCCCCGGGTTCGGTTCCCGGGGACCTCTCCTAGCGGGCAGACTGCCTTGAGAAGGGTAAGCTGCCGTGGGTGGGCCAGAGCCGCTGTGGGCAGGGCAAAAAGCTGCCACGGACAGGGCAAAGCTGCCACGGGCAGGGCAGGTCGCCCGCGAACGGAGCACAGCCAGCCGCCCGCGAACTGAAGTAGAGCCGGCCGTGAATGGAAGCAGAAGCCGCCCACAAGCAGGGCAAAGCCACCTGCGTGGTGACCAGTCTCGGCGCGTCACCGCAACAGGGGGAGACAAAGCGGACAGAGAGGAACACAGGAGGAATGGACACACAGCAAAAGCAAACAGAAAGGGGGGGGATATGTAATAAATTCAAATAAATAAATAAATAAATCTTTAAAAAAATATATTTTAACAGTAACAATTCTAGACATTTAATTCTGCAAATTGATTTGAAATATTAGAGGTAAAACAACCTAGAAGAACCGTATTTCACCTCCAGTTCCCACATCCTAGAGTGGGGTGCTTGGAATTCAGCTCTAATTATTTACACCTGTCTCCCCGTTTCCTCATCCGAAAAACGGCATACAAGTAGTACTTAATCAAAACTTGTTGTAAAGATTAAATGTGTTAACTTACATAAGGCACTTGGAACTTTATATGATAAAGGAACTTGGTAGTTGGAGCCATTATTATACCACCTGTTATTAACTCTGCCATGATAATTCCTCCCTTAATATTGGCAATATCCCGACACAAAAATACTATAGGATTTTATACTGTTTCTCCATCCATGTAAATTTTGCTCCCAAATCCCCCATCTGTATAGACAGCTGCCCTGGTGGCATCCTTTCATTCTTTCCAAGAACCGTGATCCTTGGAGATAAAGTAATAGACACTGAGTAGCTACTTCAGAACATTATTTTGATCAGTCATGTGGGAAGAAATTTGAAGCATGGATACGAATTTCTCTCAAACTATACATGCATTTCAAAATCAACTTGGAAATGCTGGAATGTGACAGTTTATTTCATTTATAGTAATTCAAATATGCTAGAAAAATATTTTGAAACAAGAATCCCATCGTTCTTTTTAAATATATTCTAGTCATTACGACTAGGCATCGATAGAAAATATTCCTTCTTTAGTCTCTTCTACAATTTTGAAATTTAGGTATCCAATTCTTCAGTATTTGGTGGGGGCTGGGGTGGGGGGAGAGCTGCTAACTACTAATCGAAAGTCTCAGAATAGATGCCTAATGGTTTACCGGCATCAAACCCAAGCATATCACAAATGTAAACACCATCAATAAAACAAACCGGCTTCCAAACAACGAAGTTCCATGATCTTTTCTTATTCTGAAGTTGTACAGCTCCTAAAATTATCCTTTCTGTTCAAGCCTTCTGCTCCCTCGCCATTAACTTCAGAGAGAATTCGAGCTGCTTTGAGGAAATTCTGCTGGATTTTCTGTCCTTGTTTCTCACTCCACAAAAGCAAAAACAACCTCAGCTGCTTTTTTAAAGCCAGGTATGTGAGGAAATATGACTTTCAAAAAATGTACTGAAATAAAGGTTCCCAGATAAAGAAACAGATTCATACCAAATAACTTTTGAAAGTGATATTTAGAGGAGATTACTTAATGACTGCATCTAAATGTTTGCCATTTAAAATGGTAAATACTGGGAGCGGAGGTAAAAATGGGAGATATGGTTGTCTAGAACCTAAATTAGATGTTTAAGCCTGATAGAAGCACTTGATTAGAAAGGCTAATTTCTAAGAGTGAGTACCCCTGAGTCCAATAGTATAAAATATTTTTCTCTCAAGTGTCTAATGTGATGAGGGACAAAAATAGTAAAACCATTTATGGAAGACATTCCGTGGAAAGATCATTCTCAGGAATGGAGACGATTATTTGAAATATATCATTGAATATAAATCGATGCCTAACCATGCCTGCTGAAGAATTTTGGTCCAAAACATGGGTGACAATACCTTTATAACTGTCACATGATGGAATTTTTAACACATGTGGAGTGACTTGCTACTTATTTTAACATGTGTTGAGTGCTTTCTATGTACTAAGCACTACTTTAAACACTTTCCGGGATTTAACGCATTTAAGCCTTTTAACCACCCTATATAATAGGTCCTATCACTTTGCAAGTAAAAACAAAACAAACCAAACGGAGGCAAGTAACTTGCCCAAGGCCCGCAACCAAAAATCATAAAGTGAAGAATTTAAACTCAGAGAGCCTCCAGGGCTCATATTTATAACCATTATTCTCTTACGACTGCTTTTTTTTGAGGGTCTCCCATGGCCCCTCCCCAGGCTGAAATAGAGTGGCTAGAGCAGAATTGTGGCAAATCTGCATATCTATACGTGCAATATAATTTTTTGCTGCTGGCACAATTTGGCCTTACAAAATCAATGATTCATATAAAACAGAGAATAAGCCAAGGCCCTCTTAGCCTTGGTTTATCATCTGAGAACTCACTTTACAGATAAGCAGTTACCTTCAAATTTCTATTCCCCAAAGGCGTTCCTCTTTTAGCCTTCCAGTAGCTAAAAGGAGGTCTGAAATTCTCAATGGCATACCTCTACTCTACATTACTAAAATATGCATTCTTCTACTTATAGGACTTGATAAAGCCATTTTTCACTTTGCCTAAAATAAAATCAGGCCTGTTAACATTTTAATGCTTTCTGAGTTGTCGCTTACGCAAAAACATTTTTCTCCTCAATTAACTAAACGTAAAAGTTTCCATATAGCTTTAGTATTTCTTATCCTGTAAGGTTTTGGCCTGGAATATTTCCCACTCTTCTTCCCACCCCTAAACACACACACACACACACACACAAACACCTCTGCCATCCCTTTGTCGTAACTCAAAACGAAGCCAGCCCTGTCAGTAAAGCATTCCTCCAAGATGTACTCCTGGTGGGCATCAGAACCCTGTGCTAAATTGATCAGAGTCTAACTTCAAACAGATATCGATATATAATTTGGTGTGACAGGTGAAATTATTCCTCCCCCAAAGATGTTCATATCAAAATCGCCAGAACCTGTGAATGTGCTACCTTTCCTGCAAAAGGGACTTTGCAGATGTGATTAAATCAAGACTTTTGAGGTGGGGAGATCATATGGGCAGACCCAGCGTAATCACAAGGATCCTTGTACCAGGGGTGCGAAGGGGGTCAGAGTCAGGGAAAGGAGATGGAAGCAGAAGCTAGAGAGATCTGAAGCTGTAACGCCGCGGGCTTTGTCTGAGGAGGACACGATCCAAGGAATGAGGCAGCCTCCAGAAGGTGGAAAAGGCCAGGAAATAGACTATCCCCCTAGAGCCTTCAGAAGAAACACAGCCTGGCAGACCCCGGAATCTGAGCCAAGTGAAACCCATCGCAAGGTCTGGCCTTCAGAAACGTGAGGAAGAAATTCACGTTGTTTTACACCATAAATCTCTGAACATTTGCTACAACAGCAGCAGTAAACCAACACACTTGGATATAACTTGAGATGCCATTCTAAAGAAAAGAGAAGAGAAGAGAAGAGAAGAGAAGAGAAGAGAAGAGAAGAGAAGAGAAGAGAAGAGAAGAGAAGAGAAGAGAAGAGAAGAGAAGAGAAGAGAAGAGAAGAGAAGAGAAGAGAAGAGAAGAGAAGAGAAGAGAAGAGAAGATACGAAAGGAAATGTTAGGAATGACCCATCACTTCCTTTACGAGAACAACATATAAAATCCACATCTTGCTCTCTTAAGAACCACGTCCACAATGAACTGCGTGCTAGGTAGTGAGACACTCTATCAACACTCAGCTGTTCCTGATGGAGGACCTGGTAACATTCACGCTATGATAAGAGGGCCCTGCCCTGGGAGGGCTGTGCCTCCCCACTGAAGATTAGGCACAAGGTCGGCACAGGAGATTGACTCATACGGACTGCCTGTACTGCTTTCTCAGGAGCCTCGCCCTGCAGCTGGCAGCTTGTTTAAGCAAGGATGACTTTTGTCTGCGGGCTTGGCCCTTGGCACACTTGCTCTCAAGGCCCTCCTTCAGCCGTCTCTGAACTGAGCCTCTCTTTGTCTCCTGCATCTTTGTTTCTTGTGGTCATCAGCCTCCTCTCTGACAATGTTAAAGTGATGGAAAAGGTTATAATTTTACTCATTTGGTGACAAGAGTCCGTGCCTGATTAGGGATCAAGCTGGAAAAAAATTCCATCATTGTGCCAACCCAGCAAACTTCTCCCGTAAGGCAACTAAACATCTTTCTGCAGGATTAGTCCTGCAGTGTTATTGTTTAACAAAAACCAAGCACAGTACTGTAACCTTATGGCTGTAGTCCATTTATCATAACAAAAATTTTATTTCCACATTTCATTGTGACTTTGTAAACTTACTGTATGATTATAGTAAATGAGACTACACAAACTAACAGATGTTTTTCCCAAATTTGTAATGGTTTTAATTCCTTTATATTTTCTTAGGCTTAGATTTGTTAAGGCAAGAGCTCTATCAAACTTCTACATTATAAATTAGATGCTTCTGTTCTAAACACAAAGGTCTAGTTCTTTTCTTAATGCAATCTTGGTAAGTTAAAACTAGGTTTGAAAATGTCCTATTGTCTCCACCTAACTTAAGGGACGATGATGCCCAAAATAGTATCCAGTACTTAAAGAAAAAAATTTTTAAATATTATTTATTGTTTAATATATTAACCATTAAGAGTGACTAGGAAAGAATTGACTTGTATCACAATATCCCAATGGATATGTACAAGTATCAAAAGCCCAATTAATAAATTCTGAGGTTTTGACTGCACAACTCTGTGATGAAAGTGAGAGCCACTGAGTGTACACTTTGGATGGATTGTACAAGGCATGGGACCGTATAACCCGGCAAACCATGTGGTGGAAGATGGACTGTGGTTAACAGGACAAATATGAGAGCATTTTCTCATGAACTATGACAAATGTACAATACTAATACCTGGTGTTAATAATAGGGGTGTATGGAAAAAAACATAACACATGTAAGCTGTGGACCATAGTTATATTTTGATGATGTCCTTTCATAATCTGTAACAAATGTCCCACAACATGCAAGTTATTGGTGTAGCATATAACAAACCACCCCCAAAATTTTGGAACCACACACAACTAAATTGATGATTTCTCATAATTTTCTCCAAGAGTTGCCGGGGCTCACCCATGTGGCTCCACTGGCTGTGAGGTCAGATGGGCTAGAAGGGGCTGAATGGCCTCTCTTCCTTGCCTGGCCCTTGTTGTTGGCTGGTTACTGGAGCTCGTCGGTTTTCCTCTGTGTGGCCTCTCATCCTTTCTGGGACAGGTTGGATTCCTTACATGGTGCTGTCAGGGCAGCATTCCAAGAGGACATGCAAGGCCTCTTGCAGCCAAGGCTCAGAACTGACACAGCATCTTTTCTACCACAGTCTGTTGGCCAGTTGATCAGAGCAAGTGAAAAGGCCATCCCAGATACAAAGCGTGCAGAGATAGATTACATCCCGTGACAGGAGCTGCAAAATGCCACAATCTTATTGTTCAATCCACCACCTACAGTGTATGTCAACCTCGTGAGGTATCATTTTATTACAGCCCTCTTGCTGTTTGGGGCTTATAATAAATACAAAATCTCAAATTAAGCATTTGCGTTTGTGTCCACAGTAACAATTCTTTTTTTTTTTTGTCTAAGTTCTCCAAGACAAATATGACCTGTTTTGAAGAAAAACAGAGAAATAACATAATATAGTCACATAAAAATAAGTTTCATTTTAGAGTGTCGCAAAGAAAATATTAAATGATTAGCAGTTGTTTAAAACATAAATTGAAAGTACAATTTCATGAAAATAAGCGGGTAGAGAAGGCACTGGTATCTTCTCAAATCAGTTGCAAATAATAGAAATTGAAGCAGAAAAGGAGTTTATTAGATAGCTCACAGATCATTGAAAAACTGGTGAACCAAACTCGAAAAACAAGCATGAACCAATAACAATTCATTTAGGATAAGAGGAGAGCTGCCAGCCTAGGACCCGGTGATGTCCCCTGATATCCCCAGGCCACTGTTAGGCTCTTAGGGCCCTGCCTAAAAATATATATATATATTTTAAAGGTCGACATAAAACATAAAAATAGCAAATGATTATCACAGTATCCTTTAACATAAATATAATATTGAAGTTAAATTTGATTATTTGTCAAATCTCAGTTGTTTCATCTGGTCTTTAACATAGGAGATTATACTCATATATAAATGATATATACAATGATATATGTATATGATATATCTCTGTGTACATGTGTGTTTATAGAAAGAGATTATGTATATATATTATACATATTATATATAATTATATACTCATAATTTAAACTATAAACCTTGTGACATTGTTGAGTAGGCTAATTAGAAATGTAAAAGTAAGCATGTTTATCCTAAAATCTTAACCTATTTGTACATTTTACACCAAAGCATGATTTTATGTTAGACTAGAAGAAGGGAAGTGGTCATGTATATTTCATTGAACTCATATTTTAGATCTCAACAAGTATAGAGAAAATTCTGAACTAGGATTTTTCTCATCATTCATAAATTTCACAGAGACTTTGGGCTACCCTTATTCTATACTCTTACGTATTACTAATTAGTGGGATGTTGCTGAAAATTTCAAGTTTCCAATGAATGTTTTGAAAAGCATCATATCAGTCTGGGGTAGTTCATTTATGTACAATCTTGTGAAAATAAATTTTTATAGTGTAGAATAAAAAGAATTAAAATGAATATATAAAAATATTATCAAATAGGTACAAATGCTTCTCAGATGTTGTTAAATATATGCCTTAAAGAGAATGATCATAACACAGTCTTTAATAACAACAAGTAGAAGCACATTGATTGCTATTAGCTGCCACGTGCCAGTCTCTTTGCTCACAAGGCATAGAGTGATAGAAACAAGTAGTTCAATGCAACACAGCTAAGTTACAGACACACAAGCCCTGTGTGACTCTACAACTCCTGTTTCTAACCTTCCACTATATTTTCTTGTCAAGAAAATCAATCAAGAGTCATATTTGGGTATCAAGGAAAATCACAGGTTAACAGGCTAATGGAATATCAACTCGATGTGCAATTCATATTTAACATAATTTTAATACACAGAGTAACTTAAATTTTCTTTTAAAAATTCTAATAGATGAGAGTGTTACTACAATAGTTTGGTTGAAAGATGCCACACCATGATATTCCTTTGCCCAAACTAGGTATCAAAGCTTGTAAATTTTTAGAAACTTTAATTAAAAATTTTTTTAAGATACTTAGATTACATAAATGTTACATTAAAAATGTAGGGGATTCCCATATGCCACACTTCCTCCCTTTCCCACACTTTCCCATGCTAATAACATCCTTCATTAGTGTGGTACATTTGTTACAATTGATGAACACATACTGGAGCATTGCCATTAAGTGTGGATTATAATTTACATTATAGTTTGAACTCTCCCCCCACACAATTTTGTAAGTTATGGCAGTTATATATGACCAGTATCTGTCATTGCAATGTCATTCAGGACAATTCCAATGTCCCAAAAATGCCCCCATATTACACTTATTTTCCCCCACCCTCTCCCCTCAGAACCTCTGGTGGCCACTGCCTCCACATCATTGATAAACGTTCTTCCATTGCTAGAATCACAATAAGTCTAAAGTAGAATAACAGCAAGTCTACCCTAGTCCATCATTCATTCCCCAATCCTGAGGATTCTGGGATGGTGATGCCCACCCTGCCTCTAATTGAGAGGGGGCTTAGATCCCACAGGGCATATGGAAGGGAATATCTTGCTTGCAGTTGTAGACTCTGTTTCTTGCAATGGTCATTTTCCATCATCATTTCCTTATTAGTTGTCCTGGGTGAGTCCAATGAACTGGAGAGTAAGTGTTACAATTCTGTTGAGATTCAGGGCCCAACTGGCACATGAAAAGCCCAAAGATTTAAGTCTCTTGGACATAAACCTATCAACTCTAGTACTAACTACAGGTTTAAATAAAAGGGGCAGAATAGCCATATGTAGGGAAACTGGGTCTACAACTGGGTCCAACTCTGTCACACAGAGGAGCATAAATTCCAAAGTAGGGCCCACTGACAGGATGCCAAACTCCTGAGCTCTCAGCCCTGCCCATAGTGTCTGGAAGTCTCCAGAGCCCTCAGGAGCCCCACTATTTGAGGCAATGTTTGCTGTGGCAGTCAATGCGATCCTGCTGAGACGTGCATAAGTGTAACCTCTGGAATGACCTCCTGACTCATTTTGAAGTCTCTTATCCATATAAACTCATTTGTCTTTACCCTTTCCCCTTTCAGTCAAGTTCTTTTTCCAGATGCTAGGTGGTGCTTAGTAGCAATCCCTTGGTGCCAGGGAGGCTCATCCACTGGAGTCATGTCCCACACTTGGGGAAGGTAATGAATT